>VOQJ01021356.1:70351-86992 GCA_015052665.1 Apistogramma diplotaenia | reverse complement strand
CTTATTTTTTGTGAAAAGAAAAACAGATTTATTATGAAAAAGTTTAAGATTTTATAGGCACCCAAATGAGTCGTTACCATATAAAAGGTGGTTTTCATCGGTATACAGTCAACAAGCCTTTGCTGCCATGGCGGCAGTTTCATACAGAGAAAAAATAAAGAGGCAATTAAGCTGCTGAGTATAAATTCTTAAGTAACAGCAAATGTTTAAATGCAGTTTTTGCACTTTTTTATGGTCATAATACCTTCATTTGCACACACACACCTCACACACACACATAATGAAACTTTTTGGCTGTAATGAAGAGAGGCAGATATGCTCTCTACATCTGAGTAATAAAAGGAGAAGTCAATCAAGTTTTCCTAATCAAATACACATCCTCATTTCTCTTCCTTTGCCGCTTCCCGTGACTGGCACAATGTGAAGTTATGCGATGAGCAACCTTCAATTGCTGGGAAAAACCATTTAAAGATGTTCAGAGAGGAACGCGGAGACGCCTCCATTAAATTAGTTTTTCCTTCTCTTCTGTTGTATAATTGCTTACGCTCAAATGTACATTGTGCTGAAGTACCTGCATGCCAAAAGTAATTACAGTTTTCTCAAGGTGCAGTAATAACTCTTATAGAAGTGTCAGTTAAATGGAAATGCCTGTTTGTCATCAGGGCTCGACTTACTGCTCCGTGTGGCTCCGCTGGTTCGACTCGCTGACATTTTGTAAATGTCGTTAAGAAAAAGGGGTTTGATGAAGAGTCCGTTTGCACGGCTCAGATAAGAACTCAAACTCTCACAATGCTTTCAGACCGTGACCCGATAGAAGCGAATTCACTTTTCTTCTGCCTCCACCTGTGGGTGAGGACGTTATTGTTGGACATTAGTGATAAAAAGACAACATTTCTGAGATTCAGCAATTACAACAAAAAGAAGCTATTTTAGGGTTTGTTGGAACATGAACCTTCAAACAAAGAGAGAAGCAAAGAAATAAGACACAGGCTGCTGTTTGTGTGTCAGTTAGATTCAGCCATGAAAATCCTCATTGTGAGAAATGTGAAAAAGTGCCGGATGAAAGAGCTGAACTTTGCTGTGAACGTATCCACAGCCTTCCGACGCCGACCTCTCTGAAGCATCGCTCACGTGTGTGGGACTCGGGGGGGGTCACATGCAGCGCGTTATCTGCCCCCTGTGCCACAGGAAAACATGAAACTAGAATTATACTTTATGCTGGAAGCACATATGCTGCCCAGGCAAAGCAGGGATGAATCACCATGGCAACCAACAAACAGCTTCAAAAGAATTGGCAAGTATATTTTTATCTCAGAACATGTTTTCGTGGACCTAACCCGGCAGGTCTGAGTGCCCAAACCCAAGCAGGTGAATAACAAACTGGATTTGCAGAACCTCCGACTCAGTGTGGATTTACCTGTTTCAAAATGTGGGGAACATTACATCACATATGATAACATTTCAGCTTTCAGTGCACATGAAACCAGGAGCCCAACAAGAGCAGCTCTCATACGTGCCTCGTCAATGCTGATCCCAGACTTGTTGGAGAAGCTGTGAAAAGGCCAAAGCCAGCTGTCACGCAGCTGCATGTTTGGAGGCTGCTGTCTTCCAAGCAATCAATCAAAACAACTCTTATTTTGGAAAACTCTTTACCAGAATTGCAACCATTTTTTATACTTTGTGACACCAGAGACATTTGGCTGTAACTTCTTACAGAGATTCAAAAGCTTCCAATTCATAGGATACAACATAGAGACATTTATTTCTTGTTTCAATACCAAAACCATGTGGCTGTCCCTCCCGTCAGCCCCAGAAAGCAGCATTGTTCATTAATAACCAAAAGATGGAAAACAAAGTAAACATTCGCTCCTGCGGTGCCCCATAGCCCACTGTCCACCTCGGTCCTTCTGTCTGATTATTCAACCAACCAAATAATAATTCACAGGTGAGCATGTGTGCATATGAGTGTGAAAATATAATTTGTAATAAAAACAAAAATAATCTAGACTGGTTTCAAACGTCGGCCAAACTGAAGTCACCATGGCAACAATCTGCCCTCCGACATCCGAGCGGCTCCGGAAGAAGTCGCTTCTTAGTTTTTCTTTGTCTCTTCCCTCATGATTTCCCAGCACAGAAACGGGCACACACACACACACACACACACACACACACACATAGTTGGGGAGTTTTTGTTTTGTGTCGTAAATCCTCAAAGTGTTTGATTACCGCAGAGGGCTGTGCTGTAATTCTTGGCTGGGTAACAGTTTCTCAAAAGGCAAAGGGGGGTGAAATTGGCGTGGAGGCTCCTTCTTTTTCTCATTGGCCATTTTTGATTCTGTGCAGGCTCACAGAATCCGACTCGGGCTCGCGGACGTGCGGCAGAACATTAATGCAGTTCCTCACTGAGCCAGAACCGAAACGTGAGTTAATACAAAACCGAGAAAAAACTAACAAAAACAAAAAAACAAACAAAAATAGTTACATCATTCCTGTGTTCTTTGACTTTTACTTGGTCACTTTTGAATTCCATATATTTATATCCATATATATTTATATATATATATATATATGTAAATATTTTTTTCATTTTCTATACTGTCAGTCGGTGTAAAGGCGGCCACTCAAGAAGGTTTGTATGCTTGTGTACATACAGTATGCATATCATCAGCACATTTTCAGATTATCCATGATATTACATTTTTTACCCCCCCCTCTCCAATTCAGCATTTCCACAGATGGAGAACACCAGTGTCTGTCAAACAGTGTAAAACAGCGAGTGAATGTCCTAAATCCTCCCTTCTCATTGGCCGCTTTGGCCCAAGTCTCTGTGCGGTAGGCTGGGGCTGAGCAGCTGGGTCTGCGTGGGTCCGTTACAGCTCGGCGCCCCGGCGGCACCCCCGTTAATGTTCAGGAAGCAAACGGTTTCTCTGGCTTCCACCAGCACAACTGCAGAGGTGCTGCAGATGCTTCCCTCCTGCTTCCTGTGAGCCAGCGCCCTGAGCTGCTCCTGCGCCTCTTCGAGCAGTAGCGCCACCTCATCCTGCTGCTGTCCAATGGAGGACGAGCAGGAAGATGAAAGCAGCGTGGAGCGCGCTGCCTTCTCTTTCTTCTCCTCCTTGCAGGGCGTAGCTCCGCAGGTGACTGACATCATTGTGGTTGCTGGGGTGGTTTGCATGCAGGACACCTCACTGTCATGGTAGGACTGCACGGATGGAATTATGGGGATAGAGCAGGAGCGAAATGGGGGAGGCGGGGAGTGGCTTTGACGGGATCCCGGTCTTCTCAGGCTGCGGGTGGTGTGATTGGGTTCGCTGTGCTCAGATGGAGGACACAGGTGTGCACGCACCTCCACGCAGCCGCTCCAAGGCGACGGCGACAGCGCCTCCGTCACAGGAGCTTGCATATGTAGGAAGGTGTCGTGTGTGGTGTCATCACACTGGTTCTCTCGCTGCAGTTGGACACTAGAGAAGCAGGAAAAAGGGGGATGAAGAGAAAGGAGAGAAGGTTATTCAGCTGGATAAAAACTTCCACACTTCACTTGGAGAAGTCATTGTGTCTCGGGTGTGTTTTCAACTCAATTGCTTTTTCAAACTCCCACGCTGAAGCCCTGACAGAATACACAGAGGCACAGCTCTCCGCCCTCTGCCATCTTACAGGCTAACCACGGATGCGGAGGGGGAAGAAGATGAGTCTGACATTTTTCTTTCATCTCTTTATATCGAAGTCTGCGCGCACACACAAAAAACTCGAAAAACCTCAACTCCTTTACATAAGTAAGGAGGTAACAGAGAGTTCATTTTTTAAATTATTGATTTAAGTGACCGCGGATGTGTCGGAGAGCGAGTGTTTAAGGCGCCGAGCTTCGCTCAAGGACGACTGAGGCAGTCATCGCATCACGTGTGTGTTTTCTTTTAAAAAGAAAAAGCAGTTTTAGGTCAAGATCATTCACTCTGAAAAGCTTTGGAGCCACTCTTTCAGAGAAACCACATCGCAGCACTCAGATCAGCATCCACATGCCTCCTCTTCCTCATGTTTCACTTTTTTCTCCCCATTTCTATCTATTTTATTGTTTTCACAAATCACACTTGAGCTGCTTTACCTGTCAACAGCAGGTAAGTTCAAATGGTGCTTCTGGGAAAATCAATGTTTCAATCCATCTCCGTTCCTGTGCTCTGCCGATTCAGTCCGTCTGGTCCTGTTAGTCTTGGCCTGTTTGTCCTCGTGCTCAGCTTAGCTGAATTACACCTTTCACCGTGCGTGCGTAACTCTCTCACGGTCGGTGACAGCATTTACATGAACACGAGAAACCAGGTTGCAGAGCGAGATCAGCTCCCCGAGTGGAAAACGCCGCTGTCTCCAGTCTTATTTAGTTACTTGTTGTCGGAGCATTTAGACTAAAAGGTGCAGTGACACAGCAAAGTAACAGGAGGCGCTGCTTTCAGTTCCCTCACAGTGAGAGTGTGTAACAGTCAGCCGGCGGCTCAGACAGACACAAGTCGTCATTATTTGTGCGTCATTTGCATTTTCAGTCTGACTTCGGCTTGTGTTTGATGCAAAGATGCGCTGCTCTCTGTAATCCTGCTGCAACACCTGCTGAACGTTTACATCCGACGAAGAGCCAGAGACGAACCGAAACCTGCGACTTGGTCGGTGTGATATTAGGCTACTCAAACTCGGGAAAAGAGTTTGTGGCTGCAGATAATAAAATAAATTCAGTATGAGGAAGTCAAAGAGGGCACAGTCCACAAACATGACTTATACACACCCTTATATTTCATACACATCATATATTCATATATTTGTGCCTTGGAGACTGAATGGAAATCATGAACTGTCAAGTTCGAAGTGATTACTGAGCTGCTGAGTTACACGGTGAACAAATGGAACTGAAGGGCGGATATAGTCAGGAATAAGCTGTAAATAAAAGATGGATGTAAGCGCCACTGACTTGAATTGTGGGCTGTTTAAGTTTGGCAACTGTGGCCATCAGCACAGGAGCCATGCTAATGCACATGCCCTCCATTACTGAGACTACAAACGCATCACAAACCATGGAGCTCGTGCAGAAAGTGGAAGCTAACCTGGCTCAGCTCATCTGAAAGGCCACTAACTGAAGCCTGAAATGTGTGCATATGCAGAGTTATCAGCACTTATTAAGCCTCTGTTCTGTCTGTCTTGCTCTAACTTCAGTGAGAACAGATAATCGCTTTCTTCCACTTTCTAGGACTGACCATTCCCTTCAGCATTATCGGTGTCTAAATCCAGCCGTAATCTGGAGCAGAACTTCATTATCTTTGTGTAATAATTCATAATCCTCTGCAAAGGCTAGGTTTTTCTGCCATGAACAAATCAAACTCGGAGTCCCTCTTCCTTATGATACCCTCATCATATACACTTATGCTCTCCATCAAAGCGTGCAAAAATAGCGGTGGGTGGAGAAGGTGCTTTTTCAGACTCAAAGGAAAATCACATCCCTGTTTTATCTCCACAGTGTTTTTCCGAGACATGAAAACCACGGCGGAGGTTTAGCAGGCCCACAGAGAGGATCCTGCAAGCGATAAGAGAGGATGATGCGAGGGTGCTAATTCCCAAGATAACATTCACAGACAAATCTCCCTTTTGATGGGTTGAAACACAATCAGATTGCAAAAGTCTATGAAGCACAGTTCAAATATAGACCCGGGAGCGAGGCGGAAGCAGCTACAGGGGAATTACAGAGAGATTGTGTAAGTGAGGTGAGATAAGTGACCGGCCTTTTATCTTTAATGGGAGCTCATTACATGTACAAGTGTTAACAGTCATTTTCATTAATCCATTGGCCTACAGATAATTTCTTAATATACCCCCTTCTTTTTTGTTGATACTTTCAGAGTAAAATCCCTTCTGTAAAACGATGCAGCCACCGTCTGACAGCAGCGTGTGTGACATTCGTGCATGCAGGTGTGTGCGCACGCCTACACGTGCAGATTTACAGAAGCTGCGTCGTGTCTAATTGACGGCTGCGCATATTATTATTATTATTCTGCAAAAAAGGGGAAGAGGAGGGAAAACCCAGCTTTTGTTCTACAGAAACAAAACAAAAAAAGATTCATGCAACTTCTGTCAGCAATTTTGGGGACAACTTTATCTTAAAATAGCAGTCATAACGCAGCACATTCTGTCTCCCTGTCAGCCGTTTTGCTGAGATAACAGCAGGATGTGGGAAAGGAGCGGGCACCGTGTTTTCTTCTCCTTCATGACTTTTTCGTTCTTTGCTGCTGTTTTATAAAGGTTACTGCATTACAAAAAACATTGTTTTGTATCACGGTGCTTCTGTCTCTGCATCTCACTCAGCCTCGATGCAGCAGCAGTCAAATGTCTCCATGGCAACCCAGACAACCGTGCTACAGGAGAGCGATGCTGTTGACTGTCAGTCCACCTGATCTTGTGTGCAGTCTTACATTCGCTGGTGAATAAGTGAGTAGGTGAGTGTGTGTAGGTCAGTGACTCAGTGTGAATACATGTGTTTGAGCATGTGAGCACCTGAGTGTGAGACTGAGTAAGCGTATGCGTGAGTAAGTAAGCATGACCTCCTCCTGCTCACGCGTTCATACCCAAAGCGTGTGTGATTTTCATGCAGCGTCCGTGAACGCATGCATGAGCGTGTGTTTTCATGACGGGGAATTTTAATGCTGTGCGGCGGAGCGCGCAGATACTCTGTGCACCGGGGCAAGAAGAAAAATGGCTGAAGCGGAGCCAGTTTCAAGCACCAAAGGGAACTTTAGCCGTTTGTTTCTCAGATGAACATCAGATTGTTTTGAGAGAATCAAGTCAGGACATTTTCCAGTTATTCTTTGTCACGTGTAGTTTCTGACATCCCAAAACTGCAGGGACTCCTTTGTGGGGCTGAGGTGAGGGGAAGTGCCTGTGCAGAGCAGGCAGGAGGCAGCATGATTGGTGTCAGTGGATTCAGACATCATGTGGACTAATGTAGACCTGAAAGGAGGAGCTGCGGGGCAGATGGGTTGTAAAGCGTCTTGCAGATGTGCAGGAACTGTAGGCAGTCAGGTCTGTCTTCTCTTGGCCACTTTATGGTTGCCATGGTGGATTATCAGCTTCCATCTCATGTCCCTTACATCATCTTTTACCACACCAGTACCTTATAGTTCTTCCTCCAAATATTCCACATGACAGAATTAATTGGATGTGCAGCAGGGTATCATCTGATGTGGCCAGTCTAAATTAACGTTTTGCTCAATTTAAGCTAAAACCTGGAACAAGCAGAACACACGTGTCAACCAAAGGGGGTCTTTTCATAACCAAGATAACAAAGACTGGACCAAACCAAGTCTGGGTCGGCCAGAATCTGTTTACCACAGGCTACTCGGGTCCAAACAGAGAGAACTCAAGTTGATCAGAGCATCATTTTGGCTTACCAGAGGACAGTTAAGCTTCCAGTAAAGCTAGCACATGAGCCGACTGGTTTGTGATGAGAGAACACTATTTTGGGTCCTGGAGAGCACTTACTGACCAGACTTTACTCTAAAGCCTGGAAGCCACTGGTTAATCTGCTGACTGAGCATCTGAGATGGTCAATAGTCATTCCAGTGTAGCCACATCCAGGCTGAGAGCTCCTGTTCTGCTACTGATGAAGCATATACATAATTTGAAACTTTGTCTCTCCAGGTTGCATCCAAAGCTGCTTGCTTAATAGGACTGCACAGACACTGAATATTCATATTTAATCACCGTACCTGTTTATAGAGACGGCTTTTCTGCAAAATCTCTTGTTACAAGTTGCCCTTTAGACAATATATCTGTACAATCTGCTCAAACTCATCTGATGAGTTCTGTAAAAGAAATGTAATAAACTTAAATGTCAGTTCCACGATGTAACGAGTACACAAAAATAACTGGTTACAAAATGTTCTGAGAAAACGAGGACTTGATAGTTACAGTGGGAAGAGGACGGCTCTCTTGTTTTAGCTATCAGTACTCAAGTGGTGTGTGTGTGTGTGTGTGTGTGTGTGTGTGTGGGGAGGATGACTGACTTCTGTAACTTTATTTACACCAACCTGACAGAGAATTCACTGATTCTGCTGAATTCGTGCCTGCACTTGTGGTGTTGGACTTGAGGCTGTGCAGGAAACACTTGAATTGACCCGATGGCCGTTAGAGTGGGACATTTGATTAAGGACACACTCATGTGGCTCGAGAGTCACTCTTTAGTGATGTTTATGCAAATGATGTGTAAATAAAGCTCATGAGCAGCGAGTGCTCACCTCCGATGCACATCGCTGAATTTTTATATGCTGCTGCTATGTGAGTAAGAGCTTTTTTTGTCCAGCTGTGTCCGTCTCCTCTGCCTCTATTTTAGTTTGCATGTAGGTCATGTGGAGATTAATCCTGAGCTGGGACTGTTGGGACCTGAATGCCTGAAGTGAAGCTTGCCAGTCCAGGTGGGTAAAGCAGTGAGTCACCATCCACCAGAAAGAAGTGGGTCAAAGCACGACGCCTTTCATCCTAAATTCATTTCTGCTAATCATTGACTCTGACTGCCGAGCACACGCAGACATGTAACCCTCCTGTGTTACATCTGAACACTGATTTCACTGATCATCAGAACGGGACAAAAGCCTGAGGAGAAGCAGCCGGACGCAGAGCGAGAAGATGCAGATGTGCAGTGGGAATCTTGTCCTTAAAGCTCGTTTCCTTTGAACTTGTGCCAGTGCACTGCAGACCACAACGTAATGTGACCTCTTTTTTTTTCTTTGCTCAGCAGAGTGGAAAACAAAACGGATGAAGGGAAGAAGGGGAAGTTATAAAAAGAAAAAATGCTGGCTTTTATAAATAAATAAGACGTAACCCAAAGATGTGTCCGTGGCAGGCCTGTATTCTCCACTTAGCAGTTTTATTGAAGTGACTTAGCATTTGGAAAATACAGAAAAGACTCTACAGGCTTCAGCTAACATGCTAAACGTTCCGGTTCATGACAGATCAATTAGAAGACGACCAAAGGAAGGGCTGTGAGAACACAGCAGCACATCTGAACAGAGGACCTCTGGAACAGAAGGAACCAAAGTGGAGATCTTTGGCTGTGATGCACTGTGCCACACACAAACACCTCATCACATCTGTCACACGGTGATGGAGGGATGGTGCTTTGGTCATGTTTTGCAGCCACGAGGCCCGGGCACCTCGCAGTCCCTGAGGTGACCCTGAGCTTCTCTGTATACTGAAGAACTGTGGACTGAGATGTCTACAGCCTGAACCACACTGAGGACAAACAGTCAGGACAAGCAGCCAGATGGAGAGTGAGAAAGACGCCTGAATCAAACGCTTCCTTTGAACTTGTGCCGTGTGCTGCAGACCACAACGTAACCTGACCCGTCTTTGCTCAACAAAAAACCAAAAATGAGGAGGACATCCTGTGAGGTCTCAGAGAGCTCGATGGTTGTTAAACATCTAAAGTTTGTGACTGAAATTCTCACCCTGGTTGTGCTTCTGCCTCCTTCTCAGAGGAGTCCACTTCCTGAAGGTGCTGGTAGGCGGGGCCAGAATACTTGGAACCTCCAATCGGGTTTAACCGTCCTCTGGATATGGGTGGAGTTCGGCGGGGAGCTGACCAATGGGCTGCCCGCATTCTGTGGTCGGGGCTGTGAGACAGGGAGCTGCTTCTGAGGAAGATAAAAAATAAAAATTCATTTGTTTTGTTTAGTCAGTTGCGTGTGCTGCTGTACATGCAAAACTGTTTGAGTAGCTTCTTCCTTCATTCAGGTTTACACACTTTTCCTGTGTGTGTGTGTGTGTGTGTGTGTGTGTGTGTGTGTGTGCGTGCTTTTATTTAAGTCTGGAATTTCAGACCATCTGATTTCTGGATTTGCTTGGATCATTCTTTGGTGCACGTGACTACAGCCTTGTTCGATGGACAGTATTATTTTGCAGGACGTTCGGGCTCTCCTGGTCTCTTTCTCGCTCTGCTCGGTTCAGCTGGTGACAGAGCAGCGATGACAAAAACGAATGCACACTCTCCTGCTCCCATCTTTCTCTCTGAGCACATTCATTATCTTTAATTTAATGTGTATGCCAATTATGTCATGTTGTAAAAATCAGACACAGGTGGCTCCACCCCCACTCACTGGCTGAACCTTTTAATATTCACCGGTGAGCCCTTCCTGAGCCCGGACCTGTGACAGCCACGGCTGTGCGAAGTGTGAAAAGTGAGAATTAAAAATAGACTAAAGCTCATGTCGTTGAGAATGATTACTGGAGAAGGTCGTGCAGAAGAAAAGGCAGGAAAGGATCAGCAGGACCTCTGATTAAAAACACAGCAAACAAAAACACCTTTGAAGAAAATGACTTTCCTCCAGAAGCAAATTCCCTCTTCATGCTGCTCTTATGTTTTGATTTTAGCTTTAATTTTCTTTCTCCACTCTGAGCTTTCATTCATAAAACCCTGTGGTTCTGAAGGCGAGATTTTCCTCTAAAAATGGTCTGCTTAGCTGTAACAACTGAAGCTTACAGTCAGACACTTAATAGTGCCGGCAGAGTTTTCTATAAAGGACTTTATATGAGATAAATCCCACAGCACTGAATTAGTCTTGGGCTTTTTTTTTTCTGGCTATTTTGGACCGTCGTGTCCCAGAACTCTCCGGGATCCTGACAATAGCGCCTGACTCTCCCTGAGCTCATGAGATTGAAAACAAATAAACTCTGATTGGCTGCTAATAAAATCATTTGTGGTGAGAGCACCCGAGTAATGCTTTTCCTCACGGAGGCAGCCACATATGGAGAACAAAGGAATAAGGAACGTCTTGCAGGAGTGTAGCCAAAAGGTGAGCTGCGTGGACTTTGTGCTTGGAAGGTTGTCTCATCCTATTTCTGCTTTGCCTTGTCTCAACCGTGGCTTGAAAAAAGAAGATTAACCTCCAGCTGCTCCAGGAGCTGCTCAGCAGCAGAACCACGGCTGCGCTGACAGGCACATGTCTGTGGCTGCACTGAGACTGAAGGAGGAGCCCAGAACAAGTGACACATGTGATCATCAGTGTTTAAAAAGGGTCTCAGTTTGTTGTTAAGTCTAAACTCAAAGTATTTTTCAGAATTTGAGATAAAATCTGTGATTATTTTACTGAAACTCCTTTGAACGATGACGTCAGAGGGTGAGGAGATGCTCTGCTGCAGGAGCTCAGTGTGAACGCGTTTGCTCGTGTGCTGCAGCAGGCGTGTGTGTTCCTGATGCTGCCAAAGCCGAGGCAGCTCTGACACACCGCCGAGCAACGTGGGAAAAAAACTGTCTGCGCCGGCTCATGTTCCTCTGATTTTATCTCCGTCTGATCTCCGTGTTCATGACTGTTATGGATATGCTTATTAATGTGTTTATAGCTTTAATTATAATTAGTATCATTCTTCCATAAATCAGCAATTAGCTTTGTCTGCACTGTAATGTGGATAATTCAATTTCTCTCTTCAGCGAGTCAGTGCTGATTACAGGAAAGGACGCTGAAGTTGCCCATCGTTGCTCCGTCCTGCATTATTCTGTTTCCCGCGGTGAACAGAGGGGCAGTGGAACATAAAGGCTCTGTGCTTCTGCATGTGCAATTAAATGTCACACCTGTGGTGCTTTGCTGCGCCCCTGCTGGGCGGCGTGGTCGTGACGCTGCAGTGTGAGAAGCTGGACTCACAGACGTTTCCCTGGCGAGGCTGAGACGGCCGTTTGCAGTACTGCAGAAACATTAGGACCAAAAAACAAAGAGAATTTTTGTTACACTTAACATGATAACAGGAATCCTTCACATACACCTTTAAAATATGAAGTTAAAGTCTGCTCAGACTGATTCTTTTCCTTTCTAAGCAGAATATATTTAGATTTTTGTTCCCTGGCTCAACGTGTGCCTGTAATTGTTGGATCTGATTGTGAAAACCTGAACTGAAGTCAGTTTACAGCTATTTCTGTCTCCTCCCACCTTCCACAACACGGTTCTCACCTGACTGAGGTACGCGTCGCTGTGTGGAGGAAAGACCACAAATGTGCTTGTGTCACAACTGCATTGTGATGGTGCCGCAGGACTTCATGTGATACAGTGAACACGTCACTGAAAAACCACACTGGCTCTAACGTGTGAGGTCATTGATCCTAGAACCTTGTTGAGATGATGTCACAGCGCTGACCGCTGCAATTTCATGTCTCAAGTCATTCAAAACAAGTAAAAGTCTGGCAGCAGCAGGTGACAGAGACCAATATACAGTATGTGCTCTGTATTTAGAGTAATTCAGGCACTTGGCATCACAATAGCTCATCTCACTATTAAGGTGATATTATTTAAGATAAAATCTCTGTTCCTTTTGTGTTGAGTCGTATTTCCCCTTAAGTTTACTTACTTTTTGTGCTGTTTATCATCAACATGCTCAAGCTGCTGTAATGCTAAGAGGCGCTTTAGTGAGCTAAAACTGCTCTAATGAGTTATGTTTCTGAGTAGGAAACACTGCAACATTAGCTTTAAAAACATTATTCAAGACGAGCTTCAGCAAACACACTGCACATATCTGTAATTACACTCATGGATGGATGGATAGTGGGCCACACACGACACAACTGTTACGGCCCTGGCCGGGATTTGCCAGAATAATTACGTCCGAGTGTTTTCCCTCTCTAACGAGCTGGGAGGTCTCTGCTGATCCTCCCTCCCTGCTGCTGATTGGTTAACCTGGAGGACCTGGAGAGCAGCAACTGAGCAGGAGTTTATTCCTGTTACCCATAAAGGTGGCATTAAAGCTGTCCTGGCCTTGCAGATCATTGTGGTTTTGGGGGCTGAGGTGGGGACACCTTTCAGAACCTCACGTTGCACCCCTTACCCCTAGACTGGGGGCGTAGCAACAATATAACCAAGAACAAGGAACTGCAAAGTAGTGTTCATCAATGGTAATGCAAAAGTAACAGTAACAATGTAGCAAATTATTTTTAATAGCATTAATCTTCTAATATAAAGTTATTTTTTAAAGAAACACTGGTCAGGCTTTTGCACTATCTTGTATTTTTTTGTTGACCCACTGAACAAGTTGTCTGGTGTTATCTGAACAAACTGATCAAGTCCTTCAACTTTACAGCTGTCTGTCTTTCTTAATTTACTGCCTTCCCTCGCTGCCTCACCCACATCGATCCTTGCTTTGTCCCCTCTTCCTGTCTCGCAGGCTTCATGGCAGGAAATCTAAATTAGCTCTAGTGTTGTTCCGTGGGTCTCAGGTTGCTTCTGTTCTCTTCTCCGTATGCTCGTCCCACCTCCGGAGCGACAGATATGCAATAAAACAAAGCACTTCTTTGATTTTGCACTTCACAATGCGCTTGACAAGGCAAACTCAGTCAGCTACACAGCAGCGGTGAACTCCTCAAAAGAACACAGGACAGCACAAGAAAGTATTTTGAGCTTTAAACTTTCAAAGCCTTAAAGCTGTAAGAGGACTGCTGATTTCTCATCTATAACACACACGTATCAGTGGTTTGCATCTCTCTGCTGGTGACAGTTTTCTCTCCTCAGCATTATCTCGCCATCGTCTGGACACTAACTTTTGTAACTTAAAGTCAGAGAGACCTACTTTTGTGCGATTCTTTACTCCAACATACTTTTATGCCTTTGATGTCTGACTAACAAGACTGTCACAGTCTTTTCAGTGGACGCTCCTCAGGACACCAGACTCATTAGCATCACAGATGCTGCCATGGTGATGTGACCATGCAGACAGTGGGAACCTAATTTGTACCTCTAAAACCATGACAGACTTGCTATAGTTATAGAAATCATGTCATTCATTTGGACCGTTCAGAGTTAAACTTTTTATTTAGCCTCATCAAAACGTTTACGAGACATCTGTTACATTTTTAGTAACGGAAAACTCAATTAACCTTCTAAAAATGTTGCTCTATTAAGATTTTGTGAAAATTTTATTACAATGTATTTTGCTGTGAACAAAATATAAATTAATTCAGAAATAATGTAGTTTGAAGCAAATACGCAGCCTTGAACTGACGTTGCTACTATTTCGCTCATCTGTGTTCCTCGTTTCAGTCAATAATGATCCAGTTTGTACAGCCAATCACACAGCAGAATGTGACTGCATGATTTAATAAGCCAATCAGGTCTAAGAGAGAGGCTGCATTTCCTTAGCATTCACTATCGTAGCACTAGCAGCCTGAAATCCTCCATTCTTCAGATAAAAACAGCCAGAGAGCACAAACTGCAATAAGCATCCCAGAATATGAATATAATGTTTCACATCTTTGAAGAGTAAAGAACAATTACACCAAATTTCTCAGCTAAACTCCTTGTTGTTTTGGAGTCTGCAGACTGTTTTTTCAATGTATTTTTATGTTTTATCTTTTGTTAGGAAAATATATGATAAAATAGAAACAATAACCATCATCTTATGTATAAAAATAAGTGACGTCCACTTTTGTCACTACTGCTGAGGCCAAACCATCATGGTAGTGACGATAACCTCTCACTAAACACAAAAACATTCATTTAGTTGCAGAAGTGATGCGGCCAATAGAGAGACGACGTCTGTCTTTATCAGAAATCAGAAAATCCACTTCCCTTTAAAATATATCAAAAGATATCTAAAATAGTATACAATTAAAAATGTTAAAATGACAGCTGCCTCCCAAGAGGGTCAGGGGGATATTATACACATCAATTTTAGTGCTATGTGGACAGATGGTATAGATAGCCTCGTGAAACCAGCGTGAATTCTGATGTTCGGTTTCAAAAAGCTAAAAATGTTACAGCCAGGCATCCCCAGGCATTTCCAGGCTTTTCCAGGCTTCATAGTCACGTCTTGGCCTCTGTTACTTTGGTTTGCTGTGCATCTTTAAACATTCATACAAAATCGAATGACTCCCTCTATTGTTGCTCCCTGAGTTCAACATTAAAGACAGAAACCTGGATCCTCTGTGAGGTCGTACAGTTGCATCGCAGCTGCAGAAACTACCACTGAGAATCCAGACAGGTGAGTCAGGAAATCCGCCAATTTAACAGCGGGAGGAAAAAATACACCAGTGACCAGTTAATTAATTCAGAGGATCAAAGTGTAGCAGCCTCACAGCTGAAGGAATGTCCGAAATGCTTTACTTTTACAGTAACACACAAAGAAACGTTGCATTTAGACTAATTGGCCCGTTACACACTCATGAAGAGCGAAGCAGAGACGCTCACAGAGGGGAAGGTGGCTTCAGTCTGTTAATGCCCACATTGTGCGGCTCCGCAGCCATTTTGTTTCCCTCTGAAAATAGATTTAAGCTCAAGAACGATCGCCTGAGGAGAAACTGGAAACTGTGTGCATGCGTCATCCAGCAATACTGACTGTTTATAGAGGTCATCAATATAAATGTAATATTTTCTTGCACAGCTGCAGGCAAAGAAACTCTTTAGCTCCATAAACGTAAGCAGATACAACCAGCAAAAGTAATCATCGCTTTGACAGTGACGCCACGCCGAGTCTGCGAGGAGTGTGTGTGTGTGCACGTGTGCGCACGTGCACTTTAATAGATGTTTTAATCTCTGAGATGGGAACCACATGCCTCTGGAAATATTTTTTTAAACATTGACAAACTATGTGGATTGAACCAAAGATGGTTTTATGATTTCTGCAGAGATGGTGGCATCATTAACAGTCTCCCAGCTAAGCGCACACGCGCTGCAGTCCCGGGAATGTGCTCGGGATCGCGGGATCGCGGGCTCGGTACAGCGCCGCTCACCGAGGCAGGGCAGTTTTAATTATGTGGAAATGGCAGACGGACTCTGTGGGACACCTCAAGAATTCATGATGGGGTGGTAAAAGCTGATTGATGGAGAAAGACTGACTCACTCGGAGCTGCTCTTTAGTTCACTGCTTAATCAAACACTTCCAACAAAGGGCCCTGCGGTGCTAATCACAAGTGTTCATTTTCTATCACCGGCCACTGCTGGAATGTTCTGCTAACTTTGTCATGACCCACATGATCACAGGGGCCATTTATCTGTTGTACTTCCTAAATGAAAAGTAAAAATCCAAATGAAAGCGGGTCTGCATAGAAACAACCGGGGGAACGTCGGCCTATCGCAGCCTGCTGTTTGTGGCTCTCGCGTGCATGTGAGCTCCTAATACGCCGTTGACCCCACGCTTGTTGCTCGGCTTTCAGAAATTTTGGTAATTGATTGCCTGCAGACAGAAATCAATGCGATTCTGGGCGCGTAGGCACCAAACAAACAAACGCTGCTCATTTGCATGCGAGTTCCCCAAAGACTGTCGTAGAAATAAAATAAATAGGAGAAGATTTCAAAGCAGCATTTATGTACTAAAGATCCGCCTTGTTTTTCTACCACCAAACATTTTGTGGCGTCTGTAAACAACAACGTGTGATTCGGGAGCCAGTGCTAATAAAGCACTTAGGAAACTGTAAGCTAAAGGATTTAAATCGTTTTTTAGCACAAATTTATGCAATAATTTAGTCCACACTTTTGAATTCTTGGTAAAGATAATTAAATATATGGAAAATAACTGTTAAATAGTGTGTGTGTGTGTGTGTGTGGGGGGGGGGGGTGCAACAAAGGGTCATTTACTCTCCAAAAAATATTTTTTTATGGCAGAAACACCTTTTAAAGTCTGCGAACAACACGGGGGGTTTGGGGT
>VOQJ01021356.1:43564-58276 GCA_015052665.1 Apistogramma diplotaenia | reverse complement strand
CACACGGCCCCCCCCCCCCCCCCCCCCCCCCCCCCCCCCCCCTCCACCACCACCACCATAGACACACATGTTTATTTGGTCACAGTAGCTGTGTGCACACCCACTCATGATATGAATTAATCATACGGCTCAGGAGAGGGAAAGCGTGTTCATGTTCCATCTGTGGAGCCGTGAGGTCACATCTTCTGTTGCTCTCCACTCCTGCACCGCAGCGCCCCGCTGGTCGCTTATTCACAGCCACATTATAGAGATAGATGATCAATATTTTATACTAAAAGTGGCGGCAGCAGTTATATAGAAGAGCTGCCGTGACCTTTTTTGTATGTAGTCATATTCATTCGCAGCATGTTTACAGCTGCTGTGCGCCCCATACGGTCGGCTGTGCCGGAAGATAAGTCGGCAAGAAAATATAATTTAAGTACGTTTATGTGAAATAACCGAATGGAAACATAAAACTGAAAAATTTACTACTAAAGAATCTCAGGTTTGTGTCCAATATCCTGCAAGTCTTTTAGAGACGTTCAGCTGTGCTTTAACAGGAGAAACACAGGAATTACGGCCTCTGTTGTTATGTGAAATGCACACCTCTGTCCTGCAGAACACAAACACCCAAAATAAGAACATACAATTAGAGTGCGATCAAATAGCTGCTGACAGCACGGTCACAGATACTCTCACGCAGACACAAGCGG
The DNA here is from genome assembly GCA_015052665.1 of Apistogramma diplotaenia. NCBI lineage: Eukaryota > Metazoa > Chordata > Actinopteri > Cichliformes > Cichlidae > Apistogramma > Apistogramma diplotaenia. The sequence continues at coordinate 57,584 of VOQJ01021356.1, read as the reverse complement.
AGGAGCCTGGAGCCTGGAGCCTGGCAGCAGAGAGAGGTGGCATGTTGACAGCAGATCTCTCAGGCACGCTGACTCTGAGCCCCGATGAGATGGCTGAAGTCTGCCTGGTGGAGTTCATGACATATAAACAGAAACGGTGGACAGTAAAATGCACTTGGCAGCTCTCCAGCACACACATTTCCATCGCTGCTGGCCCTCTCCTCTGGAGTGCTTTTGAGTCCATTAGGCTCGACTCAGTTTCCCCCTTCAAAATAAATATATAAATAAATAAAATCACTGAAGGAAAAAGAAGAAGAAGAAGAAAAAAAAAACCTCTTGTGCATTAAGAAATCTCAAATTATTTCTCATTTTCCATCCAGGCAATGTTAGTATAATAAATCTCACCCTTATTTTAGTGACGAGTGCCAGCTTGGTGAGTCATTCAGGGATTTTGATCTAATATTTTGAACATATGGACAAGTCGGGCAGCTGGCAGGCACTACTGTCAAGGTCTGTTACGGCTATTAGGTGAAAGATTATTCCACTGTATTTCATTTGTACAATTATGGAATAAACTGCGGCCTGCAGTTTGACGGCAGCGGAGTTTAATGCTCATCGACAGCACATCGGAATCGGTTCAAAGTTGAAACAGTGGCAGAACTTAGATGATTGGCTGTTGAAGGGCTCAAAGAACCAATGTTCTCACACTTAGCATAGAAGCTACAGATTAACCAGGTTTTGAGGCACATGCACGTAGCAGCTAAAGGAGCCCTGCTTTAAATACCAGCAGCTCCCTCATCAGAACTGGAGCACTGACGCCTCGATCACATAATGCTCCAAAAAGACGCCACAAAACGAAAACTATTAAATCAGTGATCCACAGTCCAGGGCTGGAAACGGCTTTAACAGGGGAGTCTGACTCGCTTTCGCTGCTAATCACCTGCTCAACAGGTAAAACAGCAACAACCTTCAGACAAAGCTTGGAAATAAAACCAGGACAAACAAAGACAGAGAGACGACATTACAAACATGTTTAACACACACCTGCATTTTAAAAGCTGATTTCCAAAAACCCAAATGAAGTCAGATATTCAAAGGTTCAACTCATTAACTCTTAAAATCACGTGATTATGGGAAGCATTTGATGCTAGAAATATCTTTATATGTATAAAGATTTGCACAAATATTTTGCAGGACCTTTTTGCATTTTAATAAACTATAAATATAATAAAAATGCCCAGAAAATATTTTTTCTCAGGCTGTTTAAACTGGTGCACGTTTTTCTTTTTTAACTTCCAAACCACTGCACACAGCTATGCTCAGCTTATCATATGCAGCCAATCTGAGCCATGATAAATGTCATGATCACTGGAGATTGATGTGAATGCATGAATGACACAAGTAAAAGATCCGGGGGCGCAGACAGGAGGGTGGGATTATCTTGCCGTTTCTCTGCAGCTCTGAGCATTAGAAGGTTCCTGTGCTGCAGCACCGACTGCTGATGGAGGATAAAACCTTTATTATGCAGGTCTGCCGTGCTAGAGTAAACATGCTCTCTTGGCTGGTCACGGTTCTTTCCTCTATTACTTGGATAGCTTTATTCACCCATTTACAGACTGAATCTATTTAGGTGACTGGAGATATTGTTATCGCTGGCAATTTTCTTTCTATCATTCCTTCCTTTTTCCCCTCATAATGTTCTCTCCTGTCCCACAGCCGGGGAGATGCTCCTGTAGCTCGGTGTGTGTTGCTTCTAGTGATTCTCCCGTGTCCCGCCTGTTGTTTGGCTTCTCGCTGCCACTAAAAACAGAGGCCTCATCACCCCAGCTTTTCCTGGCTTGTCCTCTCAATGGCATAAAATTGATTTGAACAAGCAGTTTGTGTAGATTCAGACTAACAGAGCAAAGCCCCCACACCAGCCCCTCGTGTCCCAGCACATACATCTTTTTGATTGTTTGCTGGATCACTCAGAAATTACAGATAGATTGGCACATGAATTTTACTGCAGGTTGGGTTCGGCCCAACTTGAGGATGATTAACTTTGGATGCAGATGCAGGAACGTTTGGGAGGATTATTCACCAATGGCAGATAAATAAGGACTCGATTTTCTAAAGTTGCCGAGTCCTGGACCCGTAGAAAGCAGAGGTTGTGTTTGTAGGAGCGGCACCAGCTCATTCAAAAAGAACCGAGCTGCACCGCAAGGAATTTAAAACCCTTCACAGAAAATCTCAGTATAATAAAAACAAATGAAATTGTGACGACGCCTGATTGAAAAGGGATCTCTGGGAAGACATCAGAGTGATTGCTGCCTCTAAATTCCTTTCTTTCCTCCCTCGTGCTGCTTATCTCCTTTCTCTTCTGTCATACTAAACAACTCAGGCCTAATATTCTGCATTCTCAACGCATTTCACTTCCCGAGTTCCCAAAGTTGAGCAAGTGATTTAAAAACTTTCTACTTCGGCTCCACATTAAGAAACAACATAGCGACAAAGGCAAGAGTGTTATTTACTTCTCCGTGTGAAGTCAATGACAGACAGACACAGATGTGTCCTGCGAGCTCTGTTTGTCTCCGCTAACCGGCCCCCTTCCAGCACAATCACATGACGAACCCTCGAGATGGAAATTGAAAATCAACATGACTTAAAATACATCGGCTCCTCTTCAAAACTCGCACTTCTAACACTGATTTACAACCTGATGCAAAAGGCTTCCAGTCGGAGCTCCGTCATCTGTGATGGACAGAAATATTCACGAGCACATGAACGGCTGACCGCACGCTACAAATGTGATCCTGTTCTGTCCAGAACTACAGGAAACAAACTAAGAGGAAAGGGATCAAAGGATTCTTGAATATTTTCTGAGTTTAAACCTTCGGGTTGGCGAAGAGATCTCAGCCTTCAGACGCGTCTAATTTTAACCTCAGAAACGGACTTTCTCGGAGGGAAGCAATTCATTGTCTATAAATTAAGCGTAGAGCTTCAAGTTATCTGTAAAACTAACCATAACTGGATTATACTGAGCATTTGGTTTAAACCCGGTGTGTTAATGTTTACTCGCTCGTACTGCAGAGGAAATCAAGTTTGACAAACACATTCTGATCTGAGGGAGTCGAGCGGTGGCGTTCTGTCAGGTGCTGCTGGCATCACAGACGTGCTGGCAGAGGCAATATTGGACACAAAGAGATAAAGGTCCTCTTTTAAAGAGTGACAAAGTCTGCCTGGGGGGGGCACCTTCAGAGCCGGGGGTTTGTGAGCCAGCGTTTGTCAAGATTTTCACTCGCTGATTATTTTCATTCTTGCTCGCGTTTCGTGTTTGTTTTCACTTGCTGGTCATGTTTAAATATGAAAACGACTTGGTTACATTTATGTTAGGTTGGAATAAATGTGCTGCTTCACCACAGTGATGAAATGATGCTCACAGCTACCCTGTGTGTTTACATGTGGTGCAGAAAACAGAGCAAGTGCAGTCGGGTGGTTCAAACCTGCAACTTCGTTTCATAATGGAGTTTTTTTTTGTGCTTGTGGTTTCAGAGGTTCACAAGTGCTCATCACAGGGTGGCAGCTTTGTGAAGAACACATCTTGCCGAGTGCGTCGTGGTGTCACGTTTGTTTTCTGTTGGGGTTTCGATCGGTCGGCACCGAGCTGGAGCTGCACCGAGGACGGCGATGCTTTCTGAAGCACTTGTAAGTGAATATGTTGTGACCACCATCCGCCTGCCACATCCTCACATCTAACGAGGCCACACGTTTCTCCAGAATGTCCACATGTGAAGTCAGTGAGCCTGCTGTCAAATCCAGACCTACTGCTGTATCACTACCCTTTGTATATTTACGTGCCGTTAAAGTGCTGCATGAACCTGTTATTGTGTCCTGCATGGCAACGAATTTCCTAACAAACATGCAAAAGGCGATGCTCCTAAACAGGATACAAACCTACTTTATTACTACACAATACTCCTTTATGACTTTGCCACTCTTTATTGACAGATGAGGGGCATCTGTTATAGGCTGGGGTCCAATATTGTCTCGATGTTTGACCTTGACCACCAGGTCACTATTAGCATTCAATTCTATTCATACATTAGACTTCTGCCCCTCCCTGAGCCTGCTTCTGCTGGAGGTTTCTTCCTGTTAAAAGGGAGTTTTTCCTTCCCACTGTCGCCAAGTGCTGCTCATAGGGGGTCGTTTTGATTGTTGGGTTTACTCTGTAATTATTGTAGGGTCTTTACCTTACGATAAAAAGCACCTTGAGGCGACTGTTTGCTATGATTTGGCGCTGTAGAAATAAAATTGAATTGAATAGACTTCGATTATTTATTTACTTTTGCTACAGCTCCCTGCGACCCCTGGAACCTTTTAATTAAATATTAAATTTACAATATACAAAATTAAGTATAATCTACTGAACACGGTATATTTATTCATGAGGATGGGCTTTCTCAGCAGTGCCATCATTTCTTTCAGATTGGAACATTTTTGGTTAAATCTAGCTGCTCTAATAATGCTTATGGTACCTACTGTCACAGACATGACTCTGGAGGAAGCAGTTCAGGTTTGTGGTCTACCCCATTATGTAAAGTTCATTTGCTCAACTGCATTAACAACAAAAATGTGTGACAACAATAAAGTTACAGTAGGTCTGTGCGTTTCTTCCCTCCAAAGGCACAGACACTGACACACCAGGATTGAGTGTGGGAGGTTCTTATCTAGCCACTGCTTAACACAATGCCGGGGGAAGACGTTGGCAGGACTAGAGACGTCAGCTCAGCAATGAAAATGTGGCAGCCTGAACAATGTTGCAGAGGCATAAAACCTCTCACTGAATATAAATGGGGAAACCTGCAAGATAGCTCTGTAGAAAATATCATCTGTCACTGCCAAGTTTGCATAGTCTAAGCAGGTTTTCCAAAAAAAATAAAAAAAAAATAAAAAAGCCTTACTTTGTTTGACTGCTAAGGCAGTGCTCGGGCAGCAGAAAAAAGAAGCAGCAGCGCTCGTTCCTGTGAAATTTTACTTTGAGCGTGCAGAAGCTGTTATGTCAGACAAGAGGAAGGGCATTTTCCTCCGTGACACGCTGCATTTCTGACCTAAAGGGGCCACATTTGGAGTTAGTGACGAGCTCTAGTTAACAAGTTTTCATGTCGTTAACTAGTGCTTCTCAGCTGTGACACCCGACCCGGAGCCCGTGAGAGCCAAAACCAGGAGCGAGCAGCTTGGCAAAGAAGAGGTGGAGCAACTGGCACGCAGCCTCCATAGCCTCACAGCGCGTGCACGGGGAAACGCGCACCGACACTCAACACACCATCGTTGGAAGGATCTCGTCTAACTCACATTAGGGCTTCACACACACACACTTTGAGCATGTGCCATGCATGCGCACGCATACCCACACATACTAATGAGGAGTGCGACTGGTAACAGTGCCAACATCACAAAAACTCCCTCACTGCACCCTGCCCGCCTCTCTGTTCTCACTGTTTCCAAGGAGACTGCAGCACATTGGTATTCTGGAGGGACACTTCATAAGCAATTGTGAGAGAAAGAGAGATAGTGCAAGAGGGAGAAAGAAAGCATAAAGATAGAAATGGTGCAGAGAGTAAAGAACATAAGTACATATGTGGAGGGAGACTTAAAGTGGATGAAAGACGGCGCATAAGAACACGATGCACCGCGCACAGCTGATGCCTGTGAAGATGTTAATGTGTAAGTATGGATTTGTATTCACCACAGCTTTCCTGATTACATTTCAAATGATGCAACAACGCCACATGTAATTAGACACGTCCAGCTCGTGCTGTAACGAACAGTGGAACAGTGTTTTGTTTATCCAATATGAAAAGCTGTGATGTTTACAGTTATGACTCAGACACATGCAAGACAAGAAAAGCTTCCTTACCCATAAACTCAATGCCCAGGTGATCTGTTGTGTCACGCAGCAGGACGGAAAGCAGGGGGGGGGGGGGAGAGAAGCAGACTTTTATTCAGAAAAGCGTACATTAGCATTGCATCACAGTATATAGCCAGATAATCTCAGACTGGCTCATTTATGCAGGTTGCTGTGTGTGCACATTTCATCTGTTGGTCACATGGGGTCAGAAGACACATGTTAGTAAAATTACAACAGAATGACACATGCGTGAGGACCCTCGGTGATAATGCCGCTGACTTTGTCCTACAGGCCCCGAACGCCTCCTCAGGCGGCTTCACACAGCGAACGCTGCAGCGAGGTTACAGTCGCCCATCAAATCAAGAGACCTGATGGCAGTATTGGGGGTCTTTGCTTGTGTTTCCTGCACACTGTCAATCACATCAGATCAAACCACAGACCAGATGAACCGCAGTGGCTGAGCTCCGACGTGATAAACCCGGCTCAGAGATTTAAGCCCGTCAGGCTTGTTTGATACTTTTTTGTGGGGAAAGAACAGGTTTCCTCAGTGGAGGAGGAATACTTCAGTAGTCTCACATATAAGTTGTGTCATTTTAGTCACTTGGTACCAGTGAGAACTAAATCGAGCACACATCTTTACACATCGTAGTGCTGCTCCAGTTCTGACAGGCTTCATCCAAAAATCCTCATCAATGTTCATCCAAAGCCTGAAACGTTGTCTGCACCCTATAAACAAAGGTTGTGTTCACTAAATTAAGATCACAGATATGTAAACATGTGGCTAATTATTTTTTCTGTAACCTATGTAATAATGATTGGAAAAGATTAATGAATGAAGCAAAGCTAACGTGCTAACAAACTCTTGTTTGTCTTTATAGACGAGGTCGCTTTGACCTTCTTTACTTCCTGGTAGACGGACTAGTTCTTTTAAAGTGCTTTTCTACTCTTCTGAGCACTCAAACAACATGTTTACATTCACACCACATTCAATCGAGCTCTTCCATGTGTAAGTAAGCTGAATCCTTTATAATCTAACATCGTGTCGGGGAGCAACTTGGGCTTCAGTATTTTGCACAAAGATACTTTGACATGTAACCCGGAGCTGCAGGAATCGAACCACCAACCTGTTTAACCTCCTGAGCTACAGCCACCCCACACTTCATATCATCACGTGCTTCTTAACCGTAACTTATTTCCGTCACTCAAAGCGAAACAGTTCTGTCCTGTTACTCCAGCAATTATGTTGCACTTTAGCAAAACTGGAGCAAGAAATTAGTTGCATCAGAGTTCAGTTTAGGGAACATGTGGTAAATCTATCAATGAAACTCTTCAAGCTTCTTTCTCCTGCTAACACACATTTAAGCCCTTTTTAACCCACCTCCACCCAGCTCCTCCTGCCGCGCTGTGCTCGACTTCAGCTCCTCTGTGCCGCTGCTCTCCCCGCCTCCACCTTTTCTTGCATTCACCAAACATATTTACTGCACATGGAATGAAATATCTCCTTCTGAACAATCTGGGTGATGATCTGTGAGGAGTGGTCTTGTTGTCTGCTATTTTTGAATTAGAAATTACTCCAATTTTTCCACATTAAAGCCTCAAATTACAGTTTCCCATCATGCATTGGGGCCAGCTGGTAGGTTTGACTCATGATCTTGCCAGCTTCCCTCCCTCTCTTCATCCTCCATCACGCTTCCTCTTCTTCCTCAGCTTGTCGCTCACCTCTTTTCACTACTCAGTTCTTTCCTTCCTCTCTTCTCTTTGCCTTTCAGTTCCAGAAACCAAAGAAGAAGCACGAGGAGAGAATCTGAGGCAACAGGCATCAACCAAATGAGACACCCTTGTTTCTGAGCTGTCATTTTAAAACAATGTCAATTTGAAACGAGGAGTGGCACAGCTTCCAAATCGCTTCATTGTTTTCCTTCAGACTACTACTGTTATTTATGATCTCCAGCAGATGAGCACGACAGTGCTCATGAACACAAACATTTAATTTAAATTCAAATCCCAGCGTGCCACAATGTGACAGGATGCACAGATATTTATTTTTCTCTCTTTATTCATCACACACACAAACGATGAAGGGTGGAAACTGATCGTGGAGATGATTATCGTTAGTAACTAACACAATCAGTGAATAACCCCCCCCGTAAAGGCCTCCTGCCACCATGCTTTAAATATTTGTCACATCTGTTGTGTATGACATGGGTACAGAAACTCCAGGATGCACCTGTGCATGCTCGAGCCTCCTCAACACTCTACTCCAGATGCATCTTAGAGCCCAATCCTGACATCCAGCCTTCAGCATGAGACCATCACACAGAGTCTCTGACGTAATAAGACATGCTGCAGTCCTGCAATTTCATGTCAACGTTCATCCTGCAACCCTCAACAGATCTATTCTGTGTTCATCTTTGTGTTAAGTTTTCTTCTAATACTTGTGTGTCAGCTATGAACTGTGGGTAAATTCCTTTGGTAAAGTGTGCACAAAGGGCTCAAAACATTTCTTGTGGAGCCAGAATGCACTCTGACAGTGGCACAGCCCTCAGTTCTCACCAACTTAACGGTGACTGAGCGTGGACACTGAGACTGGACCGAGGAAGTGAGACGTCCTTCGAGGTCATTCACACAGTTATGTTTCACAAGAATGAGGACAAAGGAGAGAGGAGGCGAGGAGGTAATGAGAAGAGCGCTCTCTCCATGCACGTCAGTCTGGGTGACGTTCCTGCAACTCTGAGCAGTCGGCTGGCACATCTGAAACTCATCCACTCATTAGGATCCTGCAGTATTTGAACCTTAAATCGGAGCCTGTTCTACGTGGCAGTAATACTGCGGTTGAACCGGCTCCAGTCACAGTCTGCAGTCACGTTCTCATGATATTCTGCATCTCCAAGTTACGCCTTATTTCTCTGTCAGGTTACTCTCCACTGCTCATCAGTGTGCCAATTGCCTCACACAGCTTTCCACCATCATCTCCTTCTGGATAAAGCCTGCCTGTCTGGCTCTGTGCTCCAATCAACACCCACCAGCCATCCTTACTCTAAGCTCTACCCACTGGTTCTCCTGCCAGCTCTAACCAGCCATGTACCGAGCCTCACCCACTTCCAGTCCCCCGGGGCTCAGCCGCAAACTGCAGCTACTAATGCAACCTCTCACCAGAGCTGTCCAGCAGAGTCTGATTCAATTAGGAGTGAAATAATAATAATATTAATGAACTAACAAAAAAACATGCTATTTCTAACCATCAGTGTTTCCATGCTTATGTGATTTAAAGTTCAGGACGTCTTGTTTGATCCCTAAAAATCAGTACATGGCTTCACTGAGTAAAATAGCACAAATAATTAAGTAGCTATCATTTCAAATGATCACTGCAGTAATGCCATGTGTCACAGAACTGGAAATGTCCCTGACACTGACTGGTGAGACATAATCTGAAGGAAGTGCACATGTCCACGATGTTACCAACGGCTTTTGCAGCCCTGGCAGTGGCTTTATCTCCTGAGTGGTCCTGCCCTATATCTCAGAGTGGGCGAGCTGGTCTTTCTAATGCGAAAATCTCTGTTCAATCTGCCCCCAGTCTTATCGGGCAATGTTAGCACAGATGTAAGCGGATCATTTTTCACTTTGCCAGTGACCCAGAGACCTCTCTCCGATGCCTTCTTGATTTCTCCGTTCAGAAACGCCTGTGATGCAGGACATGGGGAGGCGAACAGGATAAAGAGTGCAATGGAAGCTTTTGCAATAAGATACATTTTACCAAATATTTGTCAGCTGTTTTTTTTTTTTTAAATAAAATGCCCAAAGTTTATGTTCATTTGTAATTTTAGTGGAGAGTTCATAGTGGCACAAGTGCATGTAGCATATTAGCATCAGTGGCCTCGCTGAGATGTGCCGAGCTACGAGAAAATGATTGTGTGATGCGAAATTGTGCAGTTTTCAGCCCTTTGGGCAGAGCTATAAGCACTGCTGCTGGGTTGGAAACTCAATTTCCCATGGAGCTCAAGGAAAAGGAGACTAACACTAAAGCTGCCAAGGTGTGGGATTTCATTTTCTGTATAGCTGGGTTGCTATAGTATATATCACCACCAGCGCTGTCAGGATATAAGCCTCAGTTCCCGCTGAGGCCGGCCGTGCTCGAGATGTATGCGCTTCTGCTGCGGTGCACCACCTCAGCTGGAAGAGCCCACCAGGTGCCACATGTTAAATAGTCTCCAGAAACATGAGCACTGCTGATGCCACATCGGATCTGAATGAAACATCTTTTTATAAAAAAACGTTACCAAAGAGGAGCTCAACAAGTATTGAATATAACATTTTTAGTCAACACAAATATTGACATTTGGTTCTGTTAAGCAAGGCTGCATCTACTGCATACGCACATTCAGATATTTCCACTAAGAGAGAAGTTTTCTCTGGTCTAAATGAAGGCAGACACAATCCAAGCGTGAGGCTCCAGAGCTGCAGCGCCAGAGGCTCAGAGTCAGCTGCTGCTGCAACCTTTCATATAAAGATAATTGTATAAAAAAGCTTTATCTTTCACTGTGATGGCTGCCGCGACCTGCACCTACTGACCGAACAGCAGAAATGAAGAAGCCGGTTTGTGTCTTCCAGCTGGTGGTAAATGGAGCAGTTCTTATAGAACACTTTTCTACTCGCGCTGAGCACTCAGAGCACTTTATACAACACGTCTGCTTTCACACTCAGGAGCAACTCGGGTTTCAGTGTCCGGCTCAAGGGCACACAGGAGCAGCCAGGAATCAAACCACCAACCTTCCGATTGGTAGATGACCTGCTCTACCTCCCGTGGAGGCACACTGAGGTACAACCCTGTGGCTTAGGACGGGGACACAGAAAGGACATCCACAGCGTTCTGTGTGATGAAATGGGAAAAGCCAGGCTGACATATCATGTTGCTCCTGACAACAGGAGAAATAAGACTTTATATGAAATCAGGCCACTTGGAATTTTGTCCCTGCTGTTGGCACTGCAGGCGAGCAGCGTTTAGCTGAAGTTTGAGCAAATTTAGCAAAATTACGATACGTATGAAAGCTGAATCAGCTTTAAGATAAAACTGAAACACTATTTAGCAGAAGCACTTTTCAAGAGTTTTATTTCAACACAGGCAAAGCTGATGCCAAATAATAATTGCCCAGCTATAATTAACAGCAGTATTTTTTTATTAAATATTGAGAAAACAACGTGATGATTTAATTCCACTTGAGTGCAGTTGAAAAAAAAATTAATATTGTAACAATGTCCTTCAATTTTTTAATCCTTTTCATTTATTGTCTTCTGGGAAAAATAAAACAAAAATGAAATCAAACAGCTTTATAAGGAAATGGAACCTCGTGTGTGTGTGTGTGTGCAGCCTCAAGAGTAGGCAGGTGTGGGCGGCAGGGAGTCAGCAGCATGTCGCCCTACTTCCCCTCCCTGTGGGCCCTCATATGTTGACAGGGACAGGTTGGATATCTGTGCTGTGTGTGTGTGTGTGTGTGTGTGTGTGTGTGTACTTCCACCTCTGGAGTGAGCTTCACAATGGAAGACAGATTAGCTGACCTCCACAGACACACATGCACACACGCAGCAGATTTACAGACTAAATTCAGTTGAATTCACTACCACATGCATCATATTATAACATGAATATGATTTTTAGAATAATGACATAACGCCATACAAGGCACAAAATGAAGATTTAGCTTGCTGATTAATTAAGCACATGACAGGGCAGGGCATGAACTCTAGCGACAGTCAAAGGAGGAGTGGAATCAAAGCGTCTCGTTATTCCTGACTGATCCGGGTGTCGGCTGCTCTCCTGTAAAGGCCGCGGCCGCGAAAATCCAAACGCAGCTTTTATCAAAGCAGCGAAAGTAAAAGTGAGTTAAAGGGAAAAAAAGATAATAGATTCTTAATCAAAAGAGAAAAAAAAGTCAAAATGAACTCTTCCAGAGTTAGTAATCATCTTCTGATGGATGCAGATAAAAGCTGTAATTCTGTCTGACTCAACGAGCTTCATTAGGAAGTTTTAATTGACAGTTTTAGGCTGTTTCTGTGGGACTACCTTGAATTTATTCACATCTTAGTCACTGATGAGGAAAGCCTATTCCCAGTCATGGTTGCTTATCATGATTCAGCCTCAATAAACTCGGTATAGTGGCTTACTTTACTTTTACGTTCTGTGAAGTACACTGAGAAAATTCTGGGACTCTGCTGATATGAAACTGATTGAAATTTGGCTTCTCGCCTCCTTAAGGTCACGCTGAGCAGAGCTGTGCCGCTGCTATTTTAAGACCTGACCACTTGGCCTCGTGCATGTGTGATGTCCACTGGAGCTCTGTCGCTGTGTCAAAGTGGTGACCCCGCTATCTGAAATTCATTTTCTGAAGGAGAACTAAGTCGCAGCGAAGCCGAATCTGGCAACAACACAGGACGGGGAGAATTCTGCTGGTGTGAAAAGAACAAACAAAAAGAGGTGTTTTCGGTGTGCTTGGCACAGCTCGGCGCAGCTCGGCACAGCTCGGCACAGCTCGGCGCAGCTCGGCGCAGCACCACAAACCGGCGTGCTGCTCGGGCTTCGTCTCGGACGCGTCAGAAAATCGAAAATAACGGTGGAACATTAACGGTCTGCCGTGGGGGGATGAATGAAGCATGGCCCTGGTCACGCTTCTCGGCTGAGTGCTACCTTTGGGTCGGACACTGGGAGCTCTCTTGCTGAAAACTGCTGTTTAGTATCTGGGTCATGACTGGAGACGATGCTCTTATCACAAGTGATAATCCTCGGCATGAAAATTGATGTTGACGTCTGCTCTCTGCGAGCACCAGCTGTCAAGTTAGAAGCCGATGATGAAACTGCAGCAGCAGAAGTGGACAGTGGAGGTTAGGCGTGCACAGGCGCCGGCGCTATAAAAGACCACAGTAACTGTACATTTACTGTCAGCTTTGAGTCAGACTGTCCTTATATACTTTTTCCCTTTCATCTTTAAGAGATTTAGCAATCGAGGAAATACAGTGTTACTCCAAAATAAGCAGTGCGATAATGATCTTTGGTTAACAGAGACGATACTTGTGCTGCAGTTGTCCATCTGCACACACAATCACGCCGTCCTCATCGCTCTTATTTCTTTCTGTCGCATGAAAAATGAATTGTTCCACAGATGGCCGTGAGGGAGTGATTGCATCATATTCATATCTCAGACTGACTGATAGCTTCGGTCTCCATGTGTGCAGAGCAGAGAATACGCTACATGCTATTTCCAATTAGGACTCAACACTCTTCAGAGAGCAGGAAGTAAATTGATATTTGACAGATGGCGGATCTGTAGGAGTGGAGGGAAACTAAGTGGTGACACTGCCTTGTCCACTATTCAGCTTTGATGAAATTCGGTATGGATAAGTCACACAATCATCTGATGCAACAGAGAGCTCGGGTTTCTCAGTTTGGGGCTTTCTGGATCCGCGTTGCCCAAAATTTTGTTGTTTACAATATTCTGCAGGTGTGGTGTGTGTGTTCAGTTCATTCAGTATAACATAAAAGATGGAGACAGCATCCTCTTATTTTTAGTTGGAGTCAGAAGTGTCTGTATTAGGAGCAGAGGGTGGAGTGCAGATGCTAACCTGGCATTAGCAGGCTGCATGCACAGGCACAGGCAGGGGTGCAGCTCACAGACACATACCTGCTAATCAATGACATGTGAAAGCATATATATCCCCCCCCCCCCATACAGTTGGCATCAAGGGGGGAAATTAGCTCCAGACACTGAAGCAGTTTAGGGCTGTGAGCATTTTAACGTGGCAGCCGACCAGCTCTTAAAACACAACACTGTCAGCGACTGGGAAAATAATAGCATTCAGTCTAAAAATGGTTCAGTCACTTTTCAAATGGCTTTCACGCATTATTTCAGATCACAGGTCCGTCCCCGGCTGATGGGAAGCATCCTGTTGCTCCCTGCAGCTGACAGATTAATGGCCACGAGTGGAGGCTGTTAAACTATTTGCTGAATTCCACTCTTTCTTGAATTTAAATGCAATCTTTCACTGACCGGCTTTATCATTTCATCATTTCTTCTCCCCCCCCCCCCCCCCCCCCCCCCCCCCCCCCCCCCTCCCCCCTCTTTTTTCTCTTTTTTTTTTTTTTTTCCTCCACCCCCTTTTCTTTTT
>VOQJ01021356.1:20744-36760 GCA_015052665.1 Apistogramma diplotaenia | reverse complement strand
TCTTTAATTTAAATTTAAAGTTTTTGGTTCCTTTATACCCGCCCAAAACAATGAAAAAAACCCCTGGCCCCCCCCCCCCCCCCCCATGTATTTTACTTGCCTCCCTGCATTCACACAAACACTGACTGAGACTCAAGAAGACCATGACCCTCAGAGAGGCAGGGGATCAGGGGGTGCTACTGAGCTAGCTTAGCACAGAACCATGAGCCCCAACACCCTTGACCAGGGCTCCTCAATCCCAGTCCTCGAGGGCCGGTGTCCTGCAGGTTTGGGATGCAACCCTGCTTCAGCACACCTGAGTCAATTAGCAGGACTCTGGAGAACTTAACTGCGTACTGAGGAGGTGATTCAGCCATTTGATTCAGCTGTGTTGAAGCAGGGTTGCCTCCCAAACCTGCAGGACACCGGCCCTCGAGGCCTGGGATTGAGGACCCCTGGTCTAGACTATACTTTTGCTGATAAATAACTAAATAAAGCGCTGACAGAAAGAGAAACCTGACCACAGTTAGATGTGGCATCTCTGCCTGGGCCGACGTACTGATGGCCTGTGACTGGTTGATGGCTCCAAGAAGCAAAAACAGGCTCCTCTGCTCTTCATCCCACTGCCATCACTGAGCACCAGCAGACAAAACCTATAACTGCTAATAAATGGGACCGTCCGGATCCATCAGGCACCGAATGTGCCAGAAGTTTAATAAAAAGTCTGATAAAAGGAAACAATGCTGCACATAATAAAAGTTTTTGATTTTAATATTCAGAGCAATTCGTTATCTTTTCATTGATTCCATATTTTAATAAAGTTTCCGCAACCCACATGAATTCCCGTTCCGATCGCTCCCACTTTCCTGACTGCACGCCTGTCCACAGCAATAGACCAGCGGAAGGTAAATTGGCCTCAGCAACAATCAGTATCCATTAAACTTCACTGCAGTAGTCAATTTTGCATTTGCCACAGAGTTCACCCACAGGGGGAGGAATATAAAGTTAGAGGACAATAAAGCTTCATGTGTTTTCTGTCCATTTCAAAAGAGACGAATGCAGAATGGATTCTGTCATTGTAAGCAGGGAAATAAAAGGAGAGACTCGGCTTTTACTGTTGACTCTGATGTTCGATAGGAAGCATAATGCATGTGATTAGCTGATCAGCCCGTCACTCATGTGCAAATCAATACTTTCAAGGCTGTACTTCTTTTTTGAATTCATTTTGCACAAACCAGTTAATTGTGTGTAATGATACGGCCGAGCTCATATAAACCAGCAGCAGACTGTAGAGTTCATCCACTGCAGCTGCAGCAGCAGCAGCGTGTTAATCCTGCTCGCTGACATTTCTGTGGCTTCTGAAAGCACTTTAACAGGCATGTGCTCCACGCTCCTGTGCTTTGTGGTGACCCAGGTGGAGCCTGAGCAACGGGTGAGATTCCAGTGAGCTACGACTGGCCAAAGTGGTCAATAAGACACACAAGCGGCTAATTAACCTCCACCTATGCACGTGGGCTTCACTAGAAGCTGACAGTAGCGGGCTATTAGCAGCTAACGCCCCGCTGAGCACCTGCACCCAAACAACCAGACTATAAATGACACTCTGTGAAGGTGCAGGTGAACTCTGCAGCCGCCAAATAATGTGCAGGCTGGATTTTGACTGAGGAAGTGAAACTGATAAACACGGCTATGTCCTACATCACCTTGTCTCTCTGCAAGGAGGTTATCTTGTCATGCAGAAAGCAACACCATCAGACAGTTTGTGAAACGTGGCGAGCTCGTGCAGAGGACAGAGCTTTCCTCACAATTTACAGCCACTATCTCGATATATGTTGGCCACACTGCCTTCTCAGCAGCAGAGAAGTGCACCGTGGGTGGAGCAACCAAATCGTGAGGAATGTGATCTCTGATCAGTAAAAGATCATTTGTAAGATAACTCACAACTTCTGTGATTAAGGACCACCAAAGGCCAGCCGCTGGTCACTGCTGTCTCTGGTAAAGTTGCAACTAAACTTGTGGGTGAAAAAAGTCAAACCTGGGTTCAGGAATGAGTGACGTTCAGGTTTTGCTTCTCTTAATACGCCATATTTAAATTTTAGATTTGATTTTTGAAACCTGTAAAGGGCACGCCCAGCAGGCCACAGCGCTGCAGAGTTCCAGCTGAATGTTCTCAAAGAAAGGAGCATCTTGAGCATCGCTGAGTAATTCATCCTAATGTTTACAGACTTGTTTTAAAAAGTGACCTCTTAGCTGATCGTGGCTGTAAGCGCCATCTTCCTGTGGTGATGTGCGACTGGAACACTGAGTTCAAAGCATCGTTGCTATTTCAGCCGGTGAGGAACTGTCGGACTCGTCTGCAGCTCGTGCTGCAGCCACCTGCTCTCACTGGCCTTTCAGACGACACACGGTTCATCTTGAATGTGCTTAGAATCCCGCCTCAGATTCCACATCAGCTCTTTAAGTGACAAACATTATTTGCTGCGTACGGTTTTTCATTTTCATTCTGTGTTCTTGTGATCTCGTCTTTCCCTCTGCAGCACACTGTAAGCATGCATCAGCTGTGCTGCTTCCAGCAGGGGCCGGGTCTCTGACGAGAGCGGGGGTGAAGGTGTGGAGTCCTGCTGGGGAGCAGCACCATCGCCTCCTGTTCCCTCTTTATGTTTGAGTCATGATATCGTGAACTCCTGCAGACTGGTGACTCATTTAATCAAGAAAAACACAGGTGGAACTAATTATAATAATGACAACATGTCAGTGTGACAGCGAGTTGTTGGAGGGAGCCGACGCTGAGTGTGCAACTGCTGGCTACGATCAGCCGTTTCCACCACTTTTTAGGAAAGTTTGTTTTCTCCAACTAACCACAGGAGCCACGACATCGGGCTATTAACATGATAATTACTTCACACAGCAGTTTCACAAACTATAATTAATCGTGTTATAACATTGACTGAAGAAAACTAATTACATTAGTAATCAACAAACTTAGTTAGCTCAATATTTACCTGATTTTATTTTATTTTTTTGCTTTGCACATTTTATTTAATTTTGCACTTTCATTTTGAGTGTAATTGCTGCCTGATTATTGTAGTATAACAGAAGCTCGTAGATTATTTCACTAACTATAATCCCATGCAGCTTCTTGCATGTATGCACAAACACACACACAGTTGGTGGTGGTGGTGGTGGTGGTTGGGGGGGGGGGGGTCACAGAGAGGCTTCCTCACTTTGTTTTGATGGCTCCTCCACACGTGAAGGCGGCCAATTAAAGGTCGTCTGTGCCTCCATACAAAGCTCCATACAGAGTAAGCAAAATCTTTAAACAAATATATTTTCTATGAAATGTATAAAATTCTTGGATTCAAAGGGTTTTAATCTGCTCCTGCTCCTCTACACAAATGCATCATTTTCTCATCTTAAGAAGCAGCCTGGATCAGACCCCCTTTGGCTCCGTGGAGCCGTCAGTCACACAGACCTGACGTTCCTTTGTCCCTGTCGCGTTAGCTCGGATGAATGAGTCACTGTTAGGAGGAGGGCTGATAGCACAGCCATTGCTAGAATTGTCAAGTACTTTTGAGCATTATGTCAGCTCTTTCCCTCCTTGTCTTTTACATGGTGTAAACTCAACAGGATGCTTTCCGACACTTCCAGAACTGCGTGACAACAGCAGGACGGGGACCCGGGCGTGCAGGAGCGTGACTGTAGGGCACAGCTCAGCCTTTAACCAACACAAACGTTGACGTAAGGACAGGAAAGCTTCACCTGAGGACACGTGGCAGGAAGCTTTCCTGCACATTCAGTGCTCTGCGTGCAGATCTGTACTGCCTACTGTAATGCTGAATTCACATTACCGACAGCATGACTTAAATCAATGACTATATCGGTGCTTCCTGTAAATATTTGTTTGATATGCAATTTTGAGCTTGCGGTCTTAATGACTTGTTGGTTCCCACACATGCGTGTAATATATCGGAGCCCTGATTGTGTCTCTTCCACAAAGAAATATATAAATTTTCTCTGGTTCACAGACAGCTGCAAAGCCACAGCTACAAAGCGTCACCTTTGACCCTCGTAGGTGCATCTCGTTCTGCCCGAGAACGCCGAATTCATTTGTTCTTGTATCTTTGCACTCACATGAATAATGCTCGTTAGAAAGCGTCCCTGCAAAGCTCGTGAAGAGACGTGTAAGTATTTAAATAAACACCATCCATCACATGCTCAGGAAGCCGTTATTGTAACCGTAACTACACAAGGTGACTCATATTTTTGTTGCCTCAACAGTTGGCCAGTGATAAAAGCATGAAGCTCAGAGCAATCTCACATTTTATGCTTTCTTTATATCTTGCGGATTGAAACATGCAGCATGATGTGAAATACAGGGTTGTATTCTTTTGGAAATTGGACTTGCATGATTACTGCAATGTTATTGTCTGCGGTGCACACAAACCTGCAGAGCATGAAATCAGATCTCATAAAGATAGTGTGAAGTAAATTTGTTCTCCGCTTTAAATCTGTAAATCTTTCTCTCTGCGTCTATGGGGTGTGATATGATGCATGTGCTATGGATGAGAAATGTGCTGATTCCGAGGCGTTGTAAAAACAGTGTCCTGGCTCGCGGGCCTTCAATTCAGGAGGTTCGAATATGTTTTCCAGTGTGGCCGAGACGATGGCTGAAGGGGCGCGTCGATCGTGAACGCGGTGAAGAGAGAGATTAACCGGGAAGAAAGGAGAGATAAAAGAAAATATGCTCGGGGTCTCATCTGTGCGCGTTCATGAATACTGTAAAAGTTCGTCAGGACTCCAGTTTGAACAACAAAAGCTTTATTGACAACGAAAGAAGTTTGAACTCAGTTTCTCGAGCAATGAAAAGATTTGACACGCTGCATGTGAGGAGGCGACAAAAAGCCTTTGTTGCTCTTTGACAGATTTGGGGGAAACCTAAATACATCTCTGATCTCAACGACGTCCCATCAAACACGCCGGGTGACAAGTACAATGTTAAGCCTTGCCAGCATTTACAGAACTAAATGTGCATCAGTGACTCACATATGAGCTGTGCTCAGTTTTTATGAGAGTTTAGCCTTTATTTTAAAGTTGGGCTTCGTGCTGCGCTGCAGATTTAACTCAGACTTTTGCAAGTTCCCCAAATATTTGAAGAAATCGTGCCTCCAGATGTCACACTTTCCCTGACACCGGACACCATCGCACATTCCTTTGGGGCCCTTTCCTGTTTTCCCTTCCTGAACTGGGAATGGGTGTGAACAACATCCGGACTCTTTAGCATGAAAGACTTATGCTGTTGCTCTTCATCTCTCACTGAAGACGAGCCCTCAGTGACGGCCGCACTTGCATGTTGTAGCCTAACAAGCATTTAGCTCATCATTTACAGATAATATTTCACACCATTCGTTTCATGTTTGCTCCACATTGACACAAAGTTTCAATGTCTCCAGTGTTTTGATGTTTTCTAGCTTAAATTATAACAAGAATTACCAGGATGTTTCATCTCCTCCCTCTTCATCATCAACACCGTTGATTCATTTGATTATTTATGTATTTTTGTGGTTTTTCAGCCCAGGTGACCTTATGATACAACTTATAATTCTGCCTATTTTCATCAGAAGACACAATGAGTTCCGCTGTGCCTCGAGATTGTTTGTGTAGTCAGTGCAGTCACGAGACTCCTTTCATCCTCAGAGACCCTGAGACAGTGTGATAGCCCTCCTCACAAGACGTGCACTTTCATCCGGCCTCTCTCCTCCTCGTTTGTGCCCGTCCTTCCTTCCCACCGAGACCTCAGCTTGCCAGAGGTCCTTGGCAGCATTTCTCTGCCCTGCTGGTGAACCTTTTTAGCTGGCGCAATTCAAACCTCGGTCCATCTGAGGCCCTGCCACTTAGTGTTAGGAGATGAGTTGGACAGAAAACTGTGGGCAGGGGAGAAGGGATGAGGTCTGATGCTTGGACAAGATGCGTGGTGAGCAAAAGATGGCACGGAGGAGGTTAGCAAGAGACAGATGGGGGCAAGAGGGCTGTCTGGAGGGAAATTTGGAAGAGGGAACAGGGATGTCAACACTGAGGCAAGCTCGAGCACGAGACACAGAGGTAACCTGACAAATTAGGATTTGATTAACTACAAGCAAAGGAGTCAAGGAGAGTGATGCTGTGACAAGATTATCTGAGGGTTGAGGAAAGAAGAGAGAGGCCACAGTCTGCCACTCTTCTTTTCCAACTTTGCACTTACCAACTTTTCGAAGCACAACGTAGTTGAATAAAACAGGGAAAAGAAAGGAAAAAGATGGTGTTACTGAAAAAGAAATCATTGCCTGTACAACACTGTGTTTCCCAGCAGAGAGCATAAAACAGGGATGCATCAGAAATCAGTGTGCTAGCTGAAAAAGGCAGAGAAAGCACTGAGAAAGACCTGAAAGCAGGACAATGATGTTCTTTCCTATTAGAAAATGAATTAAGGATTCAGAATCAGTTGGAGAAAGTAGTGATAACAGATGAAAGAGATCAGACGTGAACGAGGAAGGAGCTCAGGTTAAAGCACACAGAAAGGTGTTGGGGAATTTTAAAAGTCATTTTTAAAGCCAGAATATACAAAAAAACAAACCAGGCAAAGACGTTATCATTTTGGATTCCTTTCATTTAGAAGTCACTCCTAAACGATTTGTATGGGAAGCAGAGAACGAAGCAGCACGTTAGCTGAGAGAACCTCGTGGTTCTCGTTTGGTTACATTTGTTGCTAATCTCTCGTCTCTGGAGTTTCATGTTTTCTGTCTCCAACAAGCTTTGGTACGATACATAAAGGGCACGCAGATTCCCCCCTCAAAGAACAGATGGACCCACTTACACCCATATGTGTGTCAAGAAACAGTGACGGTTATATGATGAACTATTTTATACACTTCAGCCCCCTATTTTACTCCAGGACAGGTGTAGGTGTCACCTGATTTCATCATGACGGAGCGTAAATTTTACTAGCAAAAGAGAAAGAAAAAAGCTAAATGAAAGCCAAAGCCTCGTGCACAGCTGCAGCACAAAGCTGTCAT
The DNA here is from genome assembly GCA_015052665.1 of Apistogramma diplotaenia. NCBI lineage: Eukaryota > Metazoa > Chordata > Actinopteri > Cichliformes > Cichlidae > Apistogramma > Apistogramma diplotaenia. The sequence goes on along the minus strand of VOQJ01021356.1, from coordinate 29,732 downwards.
TTAACTGACTGATTCATTTATGCTATCAAACTGTCACTTCTTAATCTTTAGTACATGTAAGCTTCCTATTTTTATAAAGACGTAAGACAACTGCAGCAAGGCAGAGAAAAGCTCAATATTTCCCTCTGACATGTAACAGAGCAGAAGTGGAAAGTGAGACGAGGGGAAGCACAAATACCTCACATTTACCTGCACTGCACCTGAACTCATCCTGACACCGTGTCGCTTCTTCACGGCTTCTAATTTTCCAGGATATTTCGAGGAGAAAACTGAGTTTTAAAAGTTCTCGTGAGTCTCGCAGCACTTAACTCAGAAAGTTTGTGCACATTTTCATGCTCAACTGTAGACAAATTACAATCGTTTTTTTGTATATTCATCTTCCTCTGTGTACTTGGACTTTTTAGGGTGCACTAAATTTGTATCAAATTACTTTTCTTCCAATAAATTTACAGTCAGGGATCCGTGACTATAACACGGTGATAATAAATATGTAGCATGTCTTGGTTTAGCAGCCTGGCAGCCGGGAGCTGTTTCTGTGTGACATTTAACAGACTGCTCAGATGAGTGACGAGGGTGGGAACAAATACATTCAGGTCAGTAGGTTGGTGTACAAACAAAGCGACGGGTGTCACTTCACTGAGCACTGCTGTTGTTCTAACAAGGACAATTACCCTAATACTCATTTGGAATTAAAAACCTCATTACAGAGACTTAATTAATGATCTGGAAAGTAAAGGATATTAACAAATAGCAAGCAATAACACTGCATTTGCCACATCTAATCTACATGTCTCATTCTCCTTTGCAATCAAGTGCAACATTTCATACTCATAACAGGAAACTTCGATTTTAATAATACTTTCTTTTTTTTCTTTTTGGGGATATTTGGTAATTGGATGTGAGGTAAAAATTCCAGAGGCTCATCTCTGTCCATTTATGGCAAATAGTGCTATTACAGCATGCTGCTTGTTAGGAGGAAAGTCACAGATAAGCTATTGTACTGCCACAACATTAGCGGGCGCGTGACAAGGTTGCATATTTTTTTTGGAATGAGCTAAGGGGAGCTGGGAAATTAAAATGGAATAGATAGTGAGTGGTAAGGACATAAGTTAGGGCAATTTGTGTTTTTCCCTCAACTCTGTGACATTGAGAGCACCGTGTGTTTGGGAGATAAAGAAATGGGAGAAGTGACATTAGTCTGAGTCGGAGAGGATATTTGAGAAGGCACTGAAGAGAGGGGGAAATGAAAAGGTAATAGGAGGACAGATTATGAGTTTGTGCAAAGAGAGGACAGAGAATATTAGAAGTAAGGACGACCAAGACTTGACTGCTGAAAGCTCAACACGTTATCGTTAGCTAAACCAACATTACTGAGCTACTGATCTACATTTCAAGTCTGTGAAATGTTGTGATATCTTGCTTTCATGTATTGTCCTCAGTGTTTTCATCTGTCTAAAATTTAGAAACATTGTTGCAATCTGACAGGGAACAATATCTTTATCATATTTTGGGCCCGAAGTGCTGAACTTAAACTCACCTGGACGAGCTAAAAGCGTTCAGTGTAAGGAGAATGAAGCAGGTTAGATAAACACCTTCCACCACTGAGCCACCTCATTTATAGCGTGCACGTGCATTTCAGAGTGCATATCCAGGTACGGTGTATGGTGGTGGGTGGATGGGGGTGGGGGAACTGTCCACTGCCACTTTGCTGTTGTAATAATTAATAGCACCTCTGAAGGAACATTTTATATGCATGTATGAAAAGCCTTAAACTGTCAAACACAAAGAGCAGATTTCTATTTTTGCTCCCTGTGAAACCATAATTACAGAGTGTGTGTGGTTTGCACAGCAGAGCCAGGAGCTGCTAGCATGGACATGCAGCATAAATGTCAACACAGGCTGGGGAACATTTCTCCTTTTGGGTTATTAATGCAGATCGATAGTCTGAAAAAGAAATCTTTTGAATTTAAGGGTCTCATAATAGATCCAGACACATTGAATTCAATGGGAGTGTGTGTGTGTGTGTGTGTGTGTGTGTGGGGGGGGGTGATCTTACTTGGGTCTGACAGGATGGAGTCCGTTTTGGGCAGAAACTGGTCACAGCGGATTCCTTGGTAGCCTTCTCGACACCTGACGGAGAAAGAAAAATAATTATTCATCAATCGAATCTGCGCCACTACGAATGACCTTTATCCATTCAATTCATTCAAAAGGGCTAACACGCTTTCCTTATTTCATATAGAGCTTCATTTAATAAGGTCAACGCATGTAAGATTAATCCCAGCGGCTTTTTCTTTGGATTCGCGTAACAGGGTTAATGTGGCAGCTCCAGCTCTGCCTGTGAGCACAGGAAAACAAACTATCAGAATAAAAGGCTTTTTGTTTCAGATGTGGATGAACTCAGGGGCAGCACCAACTTTCAGTACAGCACACAAAAGCTGCTCTCAGAGAGTAAAAAGAAATGAGCACCCCTGATGTCACCGGTTTGTTCATCGGCTACAGTGTAGCTGCTACACTGTCAAAGCCTCATTCAAACCTGCAGCATCACTACTTTAGCCCAGAGCCTCCATCTGCTTCCTCCGCTCTACCACCACCCCTGTCTGGACTACAGGAGGTCTATCATCTCCTCCCTTCATCTGGGAACAAAATAATTCTGCATGCTCATTTTTTTGCAGTTCTCTTCTTATTTAAAATTGTGTAAATATCAGAGCTGTGCATCAACTGAAGGCAAGCTGACAGGAAATGACTGGGTGAGCCCTGAAAAGTGTCCTCGCCAAAATCACAATGGATGCCGCAGAGGAAGAGGAGGGTCCAGTGTGCATTAACCTTTCTCACAGCTAATGAGCTTTACTTTCCTCGTTAGTCAGAGGAACATCATTATCTGCACTCCACAATGAATAAAATGCTAAATTTCACCTAAAAACATGGTGCAAGAACATTGTTCTAATGTATAAGAACTTTCCAATGACACTGAATATGCTGTGATTTTTTTTCCTCCTCATGTGCTAAATTAACTGAAGACACGTTCTGGGGCGTCTGAATAGCCCTCAGACTTTTAAAGAAATTTAAAATGTTGGATTTGATTGGCATATTAGTGAGAGCACCAGTCTGGCAATGATCATTAAGCAGCTAATGAATTCTGAAATGTGCTTGGGCTGCCCTTCAGAAAATGTCCCAAGAAAAGGCAGGATGTATTTTTAATTAATTTTAGCTCAATAACTATCTCCTTATCAACACATGGAAGTGTAACTTTGTCTTCGAGAACAGAGAGAAAGCACTGAGACTTAAATGAGGGTATGAGGTCTAACTGGGTGTCACACTTGGTTGGCATATCAATTTTGCCTCTGGCCAAATGTTCTGTTCTTTCCCGTCCTTCCTGAGGAAGTCTAATACATGCAAAATATCAACCTAAGCAAGAGAAACTGTGAGGTTGCTTTAAATGTGGCTACATTATTACTTTAGAAATTGTCTGTTTCCCAATTATCCTGTTTCATTAAGTCTAAATTTTCATTTTTACTCAACCTGCATGCCGACATGTCCCCGGATTACCCCTGTGGCTTTGTTTCACAGAATCAATCTGCTCTGACAAGCTGACAGCAGAGCAAAAGTACTGATCCATGCTGCTGAGAAGCCAGAACATCTTTGTCCACCCAGACAAACACTGTGGCCTTGTGAAGAGATCAAGCTCACAAGTAGAATTTGGCATATTAAAGATTTTGATCTGTGCAGAATGATGGTGGCAGCGCTGTTTCTGAAAGCAGGGAAGAAAAATGCATTTGACTGTTTGTATATTTTTACTTTTGGAAAAAAATGAAAGAGTTTTATGTTTTGTGTCAATGAATCTGAATGAAACTATGACTTATACCGAGTGAAATAAAGATGTTTCCGCTTGAACTGGTTTCAAAACGGAGTTAAAGTACTCTGGGTGGAGCTGTGACTCACTGCAGCAGAGCTCACTCATGCAGCTTCTGAGTGTATTGTCAAGTGACAATCTCACCTCTGCAAACTAAAAATGCTTGATTTTTGGAGGAGCTTCTCGCAGCTGTAAGGCATTATAAGAAACTGTGGTGGTGCGACACATCCTGACACGTTGTAGCAATCACTTGACACACTGTCAATATGCCTTTTCAGGTTCACAGCACAGGTGTGGTGTGACGTTTGCAAGCACACTGCAGACCTCAGAGCACACACTGTGTGAAGCCTGTGCTTATGCACACGCTCAGCACCGGTGGGACTGGGACTCAGGGATTGTTAGGACCTGCCCATAATCAGCACATATGGAAAGGTCCTAACAGCATGATTACAACTTTAAAAAAAAAAAAGAATTCTTCAAAATGAAACAGATTCATTTTGAGGAATTCGATATGATTCTGTTAAGAAACGCTCAGCCTGAAAATAGCACGGTGGAAATCTACAAAGGTGCTGCTGCACGTGCAGAATGACCATCATCATCATCAGTTGAAACTTTCTGGTTGGTGAACTGCTGCCAAACCGCAAACACTCTGCAGCTAAAGTCCATACTTACAAAAAGTCTTAATGACAACAAACAAAACTGTGAGAAACTGGAGACTGTGGCACGCACAAAATTATTAGCATTATTACAGTGAAGCTGAGATCTCAGTCTGACCACTCGCTGCCATTTTAAAAGCAACTTTGGTGCATCAACACACTAATATAACAGCAATAAGTCAGTCTGCCATCAGCTTACAGTTAAATGGGGTCAAGTTGGCAGTTAAATGCAACATGAGACATTCACATTAGCTTTTTACACTGAGAGTCGAGTGAGAGCCTCACAGATATGAAACTAATTCAGAAATGCATCAGAGAACAGTTTCCTTGAAAGGATGCACATGGTCTATCCACAACAAACTGTGACGCCCTGTGTATTCTGACATCTTTCCATCCGATCCAGCACCAACCTTTGTGGTAACTTGAGCTTCGGTTGTTCCTCTGTTGGATCAGACCACATGGGCCAGCCTTCGCTCCACACATGCATCAGTGGGTGTTGGCTACACATGATCCTGTTACTGGTTCAGCACTACTGATCCTGACCTCTGCAGCCTGGGAACGCCCCACAAGAGCTGCAGTTTGGGAGATGATCCGACCCAGCTGTCAAGCTATCAAATTTGGCCGACAACCAAATCTTTATGCATTTTTCGTGCTGTAACATCGACTCTTTACTTATTCCCTAATGTATCCCACCCAGTAACAGGTGCCATGATGAAGAGATAATCAGTGTTATTCACTTCAGCAGTCAACAATCACGACTGGTGCATATTGGAATATAACCACAATAATAATTGAGTCTTAATGCAAAGAGATGGCTCACAGACGAGTTAGGCTCGTTGGTACAGACTGACTCAGGTTGCAGTGTGTTGGCCGTCTGTCTGTGACAGTAATTATTTGCTAAACTTTGCCAGTCTGTCTGAGGGTGACGACAGTCTGAGATGGACCTCGATTGCTTAGAGACAGGTCGCCTCCCACGGGTGACCTGTGCAATCATCTCCTGATTGAAAATGGACGTCCAGCCTCTGGGTGACCACTCGGTTGCTGCAACTATTATCGATTGCCAAATGCAAAAACAAAAAAATCTATTCAGTCACAGCTTCACCTGCTTTTCCTGGTCGCAGTGAAGTTGCCCTCCTATTTTTACTTCCGCGTGACCAAGCCATTAATAAAATAATAAAGTACAGCTCTATCCAGAAAATACAGCATTAGTGTCATTGTCTGAAGACATCTGTTGACTTTATATTCATTACTGTAAAGAGCAAGTCAGATTTTTGTAAGGACATGTTTTAATCACAATGTGTTCTCTATGAGGGGCCTCTTCAGACACATTTAATCGCATCATGCCACCTTGCTAGCAGATGGTAATCATATCGTCCATGCTGCTCACGAGGGCTCAAAAAAATCTCATAATTTGTCAAGGCAACAGTTTTCCCACCTCTCCTCCAAGTTTGTTGTTCTCAGCTTTCAGCGTCTCCGTGTGTGATGCCAAATGTGTGTTGTGTGGGAGCAGGAGAACCAAACAAACAAACAAATGGAGTCGCTTTGTTTTAAATATGCGATTCAAGTCAGATTCCAAAAGTTTTGTCAAAATCTATTTTAAATGTGAACTCTTTCCACTGGTTATTTATTGGTGAGCAGATTTCTGTCCCTTCTCATGCACAGAGGTCAAATGCTGCTGCGGCAAAGGTGAAACATCACATGCGGATGGTTGTTCAGGAGCCCTGTAAGCACACAGGTCTCACTGGTTAAGAGTCAAACACTTAAACACAAACCGTGACCTTTAACTAAACCTAATCAAGTATTCTGGCGCCTAAAGCTCAGCAAGCAAAACTAATCAATGAATGAAAGTGCAATGAAAAGAACCATCAGCTCAGAGTCTCCAATAGTGATGCTTTCTGTGCATCGTTTCACAGCCCGACATCTTATTAACTTGCAGTTTGAGTGACACCTGCAGGTTGTATCAAATGTCAGTATTTGATGCCCAAAGAGAAAAACACGTTGGCATATGAGAAGAAGCCCACCCAGGCCTCACCTTTCAAATCAAATGCTTCAAAGTGCATCAAGCCAACAGGTCAATTAAAAGACATTTTCACTTTACCAAAAACATCTCCTCATGACTCTGTGACCTAAACTGACTAAACTTTGACAGGAGGCAACCTCTGTCACCCCTACCGAAGGGGGGGGAAGATAATTAAAAGAATAGAGGCTTAACACGGTGACAGCGCCTGTGTTTCATGCTCATTAAGGTGGAACTCGGAAATTGAGAGTGAACACTCGCCATTGTTCGAAATACTTGAAAGGCAAGAGAGGAGACGCTACACACAATTATGCATAGCTGTGCAGACAAAGCTTCCACGTGGAGTGGCCAGGAGCCCCATAAAACAGCTGTAATAGCCTTCTTTATCGTGTTTAGCGCTGCGCCGTCTGTGAAGTTCTTGCATCCCACAAACTCAGCTTTTTGTTTGCCTAAGTTGTTCGCTGCTGAGATCAAAACACTTCAAAGTGTTGCCTTATGAAGCTCAGAGGAGTGAATGGGAGACTGGATGAGAGACTGTTGGAGGGTATTGAAGAGTTCCATGCCTTCTAATTAACACCAGAGTCATTAATTCAAAGAAAACAGGAAGTAAGTACATGCATGTGTGTGTAAGCTCACGTGTGAATCTTTCACTGAGCGACACAAAGCCTGGCATATATGAATATAAATATGCCGCCTAGAGGGCGATGAATTTCTGCAAAGTGTGAAACCTCGTGCATTTATGACTAAAGACACGCATACATACAGTATGCATGCATCCAGTGTGAAGGGCATATGCACATCTCTTTTAACCCTTTCAGGGTCGTCGTCTTTCTGCTCCTGCTGGGTCTGGTTGTCATGATCCAGAGGTATGAGCTGTGATTTTCTGTTATTGCATTTCTTCATTGTGTTTCTAAGTTTTTAACTACTTCTTTGGAGTAGCTTTGTATTCTAGGTTGTCATTGTTATGTGGTTTGAGTTTCCTGTGTTTGTCTTCTTGTGCCTTTGTGCTTCTGTGTCTGTTCAGTCGCTGGTGTTAAGTCTGCGTTTGTTTCCTGATTTGCCACTTCCTGTGTTATTTTGAAAGTCCCGTGCTCCCTGTGCTTTGTGTTTAGCTTTGCTTCCTGTGTTGTTAGTTTCATTTGAGTCACCTGTGTTCCCTGCTGTGGCCACTTGCCCTGATTACCTCATGTGTCTATTTAAGCCCTCAGTTTGTCTCTGCTCTTTGTTGCGTCATCGTCAGTGTTTCCCCCTGTTGCTGTGCTACTTTTCCCATGTTTAGAGTTTGGTTTTCCTATTTCTCCCTGGCTTGGCTGTGTGCCTTTTGTCTCAGCCAGGCTGAGATTTTGTTTATGCTTCCTCTTTTGCTCTCCCTTCTTCTTCTGCAATAAAGCAGTTTTGGGTCAAACTAAGTTCCACGTGTCCTGCATTTGGGTCCTTTCCTCACCACACAACCCCACAATGTGACACTGGTGGTCCCATTGCATGTTGGAACTTTAAATTCAACATAATCAAACCATTTTTTTCTTAATATACTCAGCAGATGTTTACTTCACCCCAATTGCAAGCAATATATGTATATATTAGTTCCCTTTCCCTTTGTTAAATCACATTTATGAATAGAAATGATTCTCATTTTTGTTCATTTTTTTAAATTAAGATGAAGCAGCATCACAGGCAGTCCAAATCTTTATTCCATCCTTGGCGGGCTTAGATGGGACATACTGCCGGGATGGGCATCAGCTGCTCATCAATGGTGACATTGGACCCAGGGTTGTAAAGGGGGAGACGGGCCACCCACTGTCCTGATGGCAGCTAGCTCGTCTCGCTGCTGTTGAGCTGGTCTAACTCACGGTACTGTTTTTAAAGTTTTCACAGACATCATTGACTGGAAAAGTTCTAGTTTCTTCATCCCACAGGGATTCTGTGAACTCCCCTTTGGACCTGAAAACTTTAGCAGAAGCCCAAAGTAAGCATCCAAATTGGTTTTGTCCATAAACTTCCACTTTTCTCAAAAAACTCTGCTTCCTGCTAAATTTTTGCAATCCAGATGATTTTCTTCTATGGCACGGAAAGGTCAAAAGAAGACTTGATGTCTTGTGCAGGTCCTGGTATCATCCGAATCACATTCTGACATTTTTTGGCATCAATGTCATTTGCAAGCTGCTGACAATCTGGTCCAATGGCTGGCTGCTCGTGAGCAGATCCTGGGGGTGGCTGCTGATGGGCTGGTCCTGTGGCTGGCTGCTCGTGAGCAGATCCTGGGGGTGGCTGCTGATGGGCTGGTCCTGTGGCTGGCTGCTCGTGAGCTGATCCTGGGGGTGGCTGCTGAGGGGCTGGTCCTGTGGCTGGCTGCTCGTGAGCTGAGCCTGGGGGTGGCTGCTGATGCGCTGGTCCTGTGGCTGGCTGCTCGTGAGCAGATCCTGGGGGTGGCTGCAGATGGGCTAGTCCTGTGGCTGGCTGCT
>VOQJ01021354.1:0-20491 GCA_015052665.1 Apistogramma diplotaenia | reverse complement strand
GCGTGGGGCGCCTGCGCGTGGAATGGGTTATGATTTTGAACGGAAGACGGTGCAACAGGCTCGAAGGGTTCTGAAAGGCAGGGATGAGTTTACACGCATGCGTGGTAAGCTTCTCTCTGCTGTTAGTCTGTGCGTTTAGAAACTGCTGCAGGGACCCTTTGTGACCTGCAGGGGGCGCCAAATGATAGTTTTAGTCCTGCAGCTTCGGGTGGGGGGGTTCTCCTCTGCTCTGCTTAATCACTCTAAGCCTTTCTTACTGTGATCAGTCACAGACTAGAGGCTCCAGGTGGGGGGGTGTGGGGGGGCACAGACTCAGTGCAGCTCAGCCTCTCCCTGCTGCTGCTGCAGGTGTTCACAGTGGAGGAGATGATGCCTCACCTGCAGGACGTGAAGGGTGCCGTCACTAAAAACCTCTTCCTGAAGGACAAGAAGAAGAAGGGCCTGTGGCTGGTGTCGGCCCGCCACGACCGCCAGGTCAGCTCCTCCACCCGACCTCTGACCTCTGATTTAAAACTGAGTAACACATCACGTCTTCCCCTTCTGTCTGCAGGTGAACCTCAACGACCTCGCCAAGAAGCTCGGTGTCGGCAGCGGAAACCTCCGCTTTGCGGATGAGGCGGCCATGCTGGACAGGGTAGGCAGGAGGGTGGGGTCAGAGGGTGGGGTCAGAGGGTGGGCTCAGAGGGTCTCAGCTTCTCTCCGTCTCCCTCAGGTGGGTCAGGGCTGTGCGACGGCGCTCGCTCTGCTCTTCGATGAGGATCGCAGTGTGAAGTTCATCCTGGACCGGGACCTGGTGGAAGGAGGCCACGAGATGGTCTTCTTCCACCCGATGACCAACGCTGCCACCGTGGGGCTCAGACCGGACGACCTGCTGCGCTTCCTGAAGGAGACGGGACACGAACCCATCCTCGAGAGCTTCAAGTAGGACCGAGACCCGGATCTGCTTTGAGTCCTGGAGGCGAGCGGGCTGCAGAGGTTCTTCAGAGGTTCTTCAGAGCTGCTTCTAAATGTAAACATGAGCCGGTCTTCATGAGAATCTGAACATTAAAATGATTTTAAAACGTCTCTTTCACTTTGTTTCATTTGATAAGAGAATGTTGAGCTTCGTGTTTTCCTGCTGCTCCTCGCTGAGTTTAACAGCTTCTGTGTGCTGGAAGCTCCTGCTGCCACCTGCTGGCCTGCAGTGCAACGTAAATACAGCACACACACACACACTCCGGCGAATGCATCGAGCTCAGGATCGATGCGCCGACCTCACCGGTGACCCGCTGAGCCGCAGCTCACTGAAAGTCAGGTTCTGATGTTTTAGTCGTCAGAGTAGAGACGGTTTTCTACTGAACTTCACTGCAAACCGCGGCTCAGCCGGGGTCGTCGCGCGGCTCAGCCGGGGTCGTCGCGCGGCTCAGCCGGGGTCGTCGCGCGGCTCAGCCGGGGTCGTCGCGCGGCTCCGTGCTTCCACTGTGGAGCTGAAGTTTCCGAAGGGATGATGTCACCAGTCAGTTTGAACTTCATATAATGAAGAAAAGCAGTCACGTGGTTCTGACCTGTGAACAGAGGGGGCGCTGTGGCTCCGCTGGTCAAATCCCAGCAGTGCCGGACTCCCAAAGGAGCTGCTGTGTGTGTGTGTGTGTGTGTGTGTGTGTGTGGAGGTAAAGGTAAATGCACACGGCTCAGTGTGTTGCTGTGGATCATCCACTCGTTCTTTGCTTCATGGAGCAGCTGTGGTGTGAGGGCCACTCAGGAGGCTTCATGGCCCGGCGTCCTTCTCTTTAATGGGACCATCATCTCCAGAATGAGTCAGGCCTCGAAGCAGCTCCCGAGCATCAGGAGTCGCCCCCTGCTGGGCGCTAGAAAGAATGCAGAACAAACAGCGTCCAGAATCATATTATCATTAAAGTCAAACTGCTGATTCTGATTTCCATGTTGCACGTGTATAAACATGGAGGGCAGAAATTCCCAGTGAAACAGCTTCCAGTTGGATTTGTTTGGAATCGGAGTCATGACGTGAACGTGTGGATTTCCTGACCTGCAGCACAAACATCAGTCTGTGCTTCTTCTAATTACTGCAGTTTAACAGGTTCAAGTGTGTGAATGCGATATTATAAACATGAGCAGCTGCAGAGCAGAGAAGGAGTGTGTGAACCTCCCTGTGCATCGCTAATGAGCGTGTGTATTGTTGCATTGTTGTACGAAATTAGCAAGTGAATAAAGGTTAGTACACACACACACTCCCAGGAATGCTTTCACACGCCCTGTGTGTGTGTGGGTGTGTGTGTGTGTTAGCATCATCAGCTGCTCTGTCTCACTAGTATTTGTGTCACATTAGCCGTTAGCTTGAGCTGGTGGGGTCAAAGGTGGTGTGTGGAACTTCTGGAAATGGCGGCACATCTGTAATCTGTGTTCTTATGAACATAATGTGAAAATGTTGTTATGAATGTAATGGAATTAGCTGTGACCTCTGGGTGACCTCTGACCTCTGGAAGCTGACGGTTTGTCCCTCTCCAGCCTCTCCGTCTGGTTTCCATCAGTCGTTGTCCTGAGCTACAGCTCTATTACCGTGGCGACAGAGCAGTCTGGTCGCTATGGGATACGAGCCAGAAATAAGCTGTCATTAGATGTGTGTGTGTGTGTGTGTGTGTGTGTGTGTGTGTATGGGGGAGAACATAGACATTTTCTGTGTGTTTTAGTGAAATCAAATAAATTCCTCATGGGACACTGCTGTGTGTGGCTGTGTTTGAAGAAGCAGCCCATGGCTATTTCAGTTATATTGGTTTCAGTGTATTTTTGCGCCTGTAGATCCATCCAGCACTGTAGCCTCCTACAATAATAAGTTTTGGGTAGTTTGCTACAAAACTAAGAAAAGTTCACTACATATTGGGTGCATGATTGGATTCTTTCTCCTGCTAAGATTGTCTGTAATATCAGTCTGTCTCTGGTTTTTATTTATTTATTTTACCCTGTATGAGTGGGACTGGTGTGCTGTGGACCATCCCTTCATGCGAAAGGGAGAAAAGGGAAAATTCTCTCATACAAGAAAAAGGGATCCTCTTGGTTGGCTTATTGATTCTCCCCCCTTCCCTGCGTCTTTCACCCTTTCCCTCCACCCATTCTTCCCTCCTTCCCTCTCCAGCAGACTGCTGATGAGCTCGCTCCCCACAGACGTGCCGGCAGCCACGGTCGGTCAGGGTTCTCTCTGTCCATCTCCAGCCCTGCTAGGCAGAAGATTTCTCCTGAGGGCCGCGGAGAACAAGGCATATTCTGTTACAGGCAGTGCAGGAGAAAGAAAAACGTACTGTTACTAGATATGAGTGAAATCAAATCTGTTTGACTCGCCTGGCAGCTACGGCCATTTTCCATGCAGACAGAAAATATCAGGATTGAGTGAATGGAATGCAGTAACTCATAGTGCACTTGACAGATTTATAGGGCTGTCAGTATTTAAAGTAGATCTGATAACAAATTATTTTATTACCGCCAGGAGAAGGTTAGGAAATCAGTCATGCAAACATGTGAGGGGTTCAATATAGATCTTATTTTATGTTCATTAACGTTTCTGCTCTTATTGCACCTCCATATCTATGCGAATTGATACAGCCCAGTGCAGCTGTGCAGGAAGCACCGGAGTGTTTTCCATCTACGCCTCGTGCTCTCAGTGCCCCCGTACATTACTAAAAGTGTGCAGTGGACGGGTGCACAGCAGAGGGGAGAGCGCGCTCACGTTATAACCGCTCTCCGATGTCTAAACTAACACTCGGTGTGCACTTCAAAGGCTTGTGGGCATTGACACACTGCCCTCCTTTGTGTTAGCGTGTATCCGAGTAAATTGAAATTGAGAAGTGAAAGACGGGGCAGAGAAAACAATGAGCCATAAACAAACATTGAGTCCTGGCTTCAGAACAGCTGGTGTTGTGTTGAGAGGCCACAGTGTTTGTTTCAGCAGTGTGGCAGATGTACTGTAAAGCCCTTTGCTGCTTTTATTATCAGCGTGTGTGCGCTTCGTTCGTGTGTGTGTGCGTGTGTGTGTCAAAGTGGCTGAGCGAGTCTGGTGAGGAGGAAGAAAAGTGGAACATTGCGAAGGCAGAGTTTGGCAGATCAAACCATTATCTGCACTTCACTGACCATCTTTGCTGTTGTCAAATCAAAAATATGTCTCTATGATTCCCTTTCCCCATTATTCTTACTTTTTCTTTTTATCTAACACACTTGAAGACACACACACACACACACACACACACACACACGGGCAGTCAGAGTGATACAACCCAACAGAGGACCTTTAGCTAATGAGAGCGTGTAGCACAATTACAGCTTTTTTGCTTTGCGGCTCAGGTTTGAGTCCACTCAGGCAGCCTTCCTTTCATTCCACCCACCAACATGCTGCATAGCTGGCAGCTCCACTAATTGGATGGTGCTGCATGTGTGTGGAGCTCCGTGTCCCACTATGGCCCTTCATCTGGGCAGATGCTGTGGCTATGGTGGATGTTAATGTGAGATGCCGCAAGCTTCATCATCTGGTATCAGTCACTCTGTAATTGGAACAGCCCTGGTGGTTCATTGTAGCCTTCCCAGGCCCTGTTATAACCCCACCCACGCTCTAATAGTGGATGGGACTCCACGTTCCCAACCATGTGTGGAGGAAGATTCTTGGTGGGGGTGAAGTAGGAGGAAAGAAGGCAATGAAAGGGAGCCAGAGGAGGAAGAGTGTGATTTCTTGCTTCCTGTCCCAGTCTTGATAGTCCACGTCTGGCCACCAGCATGCTCACCCCTTTCTGTGCTTTCCCTAATGCACCCCCACTCCACTCACCCCTTTTTTTTTGGCCTCTAAAAAAAATGATGGCTTTGTCCACCAACATTTTTTGGTTAAACATAGACAGAGGCTGAGGTTCATCAAAGGTATTCAATGTCTGCGTATTTTCCCCCTATAAAAATATTATTCCATTCACCAATTTACCAGAACCTTAAATTTTAGTTTTGATACGTTTTCTTCTTTGCTTGTGGGTTTTATGTTTTGTGAACATGTGCGTAACATGACGTGTGTGCGGGCGCGTTTCTGTGAGTGCGTTTTTTTATGAAAGGCAGCTTGTGGAGCTAATTAAAAGGCCTTGTGTAGGACAGAACCATTCATCTTAGTGATGGGCCCAAGCTGTCATGCCACGGTCCTGTGGGGGAATGAACTGCCGCTGCAGGAGGAAAAAAAAAAGAAGACACAACACACACGGTCTTTCTTTTTTCTCTCAGTCCAATGTTAGGGTTAAGTGTCAGTCTGCTTAATAATTCATTGTGTTATGTTAAAATCTTCCAAGGAGTTTCTGATCATCTCTCCTCTGCCGCTATGATACAAAAGAAATTCCCTCCTCCTATCAACTTACCCTGCTAAAGGTGACAAGAGCAGTTATAGTTGAGATATGCTGCCTTTGACAGAGGGATTAAGATATGCAGAACTCTCCCTCTAGCTTTTCTTTGCTCAGCAGGGCTTTTGGATCACAGGGTTATTATATTAGCTTTGATGGGCCTGACAAAGATTGCTGCCAACTGAGTTTGTACTTGATGCCTTTTTAGCATGCATCTCAGGCTTGTATATCCTTTGGCCTCTTTTGCCTGGCCCCTGCCCTCTGCTCCATGTGTGAACCCAGGCTGCCTGTCCCCTTGCCCTCTCATTACCGCCACAAGCCCAGGGGTGCTGCCAAGGCGCTGAGAGGTGAAGCATGTGGGTCAGGGAACAATGCCGCCTCTGCTTCCAGGAACATGTATGTGGTTTAAAATTGCACATCGCATTTCCGTGGATGAGCAGACCTAATAATGTGTGTCATTGATTACGGATGAGCTCCTATGACCTCCATCATCCGTTACATTCTGCATATCATTGTATGCAGAATGCAGCTGCAATCTAATGCTGTGCTGAATACCAATGTTTGTGCTCTGGAGCTTTGCTAATAATCATCAAGGAACATGCAAAGCTTCAGCTCTCATGTCAGGTGGGATTTTATAACAGGGGCATTTTCTGATAAAGTCATCTTGCATGTAAGTCGATGATGGGGGGCTCTACTTTAGATTCCACTGTATTTTCATGTAGAATTATGACTTATTTCACATACAGTGGAAAGTTGGAAAGTCTCTTTTCTTCCTCAGAGTGCCTCAGTGCTCACTTGCTGAATGATACAGTGAGTTTTTTTCTCCTCTCTCTCAGAGCGTCTTTTGAAGCTCTACTGTCCGGAGATTCCTTCATTTCTATGCACTTTTTTGAAGAAAATAGCCAAAGGGCTATGAAAAGCCTCACAAAGTCACCGTACTGACACCAGTGGGGTGAACTGAAGCGCGATGGTCACTGCTGAGAGTGAGAGGAAATGCCAGGCGCCTAAAATGAGAAGATACACATTTCATTTTCAGGGCGGTTGTAGCTCAGGACGTCATCTACTAATCGGAAAGTCGGTGGTTTGATCCGCGGCTGCTCCATGCCAACGTATCCCCGGGCAATATACTGAACCCCACGTTGCTCGCATTGGAGTCTGAATGTTAGACAGAAAGCATAGAGAGAAGTAAAGTCATTTCTGACACATGTATAGGGAACAAATATCCAAAAACAGCACAAGTGTGTGTGTGTGTTGTGTGGGATTGAAATGTAGCATTGTGTTCTCCAATTTCAGGAGCGGACGGTCAAGATAAGCTATTAGATCCCCGTATTTTTCAGTCAGTTGTGGTAATTTATTCAGACTGCACTGTTAAAGAGTCTAGAGGAAAATATGTGATTGGCAAGTGGGAATAGCTGCATCCCCTGGACAGCGTGTCGCACTGTAAAAATATCCTCCATCACATGTCACAGGTGGGGCAGTGAAACGTTGAGATGTTTAAAGTCACCGTGACTGGCAGTTCTCTCGATGCATTGCAGGGTTATCTGAGTTCTCTTTGCTTCTGGCCCTCAAACACCCTCCCACTGAGCAGTAATGCTAGTTTTTCTTCTGTTGTTCCTTCACTCAAGATTAAATTACAATAATTACCTGCCTCGAAAGTTCTGGCACAACGAGCACTGTCTAAATCTTCTAATTCCAGTTGTGAACAATAAGGCACAGAACGTACCTGCCTTTTTGAAACAAGAGCCCACGGCTTTTGCATGATTTTTTTTTTTGTCCATCCAGCCACAACCAGAGTTTTGTCATGTTCCGTCTTACCAGCTTGAAAAGCATACAGCAAAACAAGATCTTTGCCCACGCCGCCATAATGCTTCCTCTTCGGCCCGTGTCCTGGGACTTTGTACTGTATGCTTCACTGTGTGCAGCAACACCTGCAAAGACCGTAAACGCAACATGTGTGGATGCGTGTGTTGTTTGTTTGTAGGGGAAGAGCTTGATCCCCGAGGGGGTCGGTTCCACTGAGACGCGCAGGGAGCAAGGGGTCACTGTGGAGGAAGGGGAGGTAGGAACCCTCACCTCCACATGAACCTTAAACTATTGAGAGAGAAGTGAGGAAAGAGATAGGGGGGGGGTTGAGACTTGAGCTTGAACATACGTCTGCGGGGCCTGAGACAAATGATAGGGATTTCCTCTGCCTTTCTGACCATGTCTGACTGTCTAAGCCCTTATCTTCCATCTGTCTCATGTTCTGAGGAATGGCGGTGCCATTTACCGAAAGGCTTGATATCCATAGTTTATGAATATAATAAACAGAAATTTAAAAGTCAGCAAGATTACAAAAAAAAAACTGGCAATCAGCGTGGTTGTCAGAAAAGTTTCTGTAATTTTCTCTTCATTAAGAGTAATGTGGGGAAAGTACATTTTCATAGTGAAAATATGTTCCAGAAACCAAAGAAAACTTCTTCTGGAACTATATTTCTTCAGCCAGCATATTTCCTGTTCCAGCTCTGTAATGGGACAGGTGGAAAGTCATTAAGCCCCGAGTATAAGCTTTGCTCTTGCTCAGCTCACAGCCATTTTCACTGTAACTTCAAATACACGACGTCTGTCTGCGAGATTGTTCGACTGTCCAGCCCTGCGTGCATGTGAGCTGGAACCGTTAATGGAGTGAAGCCGCATGAATCTCTCCACAGGGTGGGCCTAATGCCGGCAAAGGAGTGATATGGGTCTCACTGGTGTGTGCTGCTGGGTGATGGATGGACAGAGCCGGGGTTAAAGCGGGGTCACCGTGTTTGTTGTGTTTTGTTTAGGCGGAGATGTTTGCCATACTTCATCACCATACCTCAATGTTTGAAGGGATGTGTGTGTCACCGCTCTCTCCCCCCTGCACACACACACACACACACACACACACAGTCTTAAAAAAACAGGGAGTGTTGAAGCATTGACAGATACTTAATCACTGTCTCGGGCAAGTGTGAATGATTGTAGTTTCTAATAACTAATTGGTCCCCCTTGGTTGCATTTAGCTGCGTTCTGCAAAATGATCAGTCGCTTCATTTTGTTCAGCAGACGGTCCTCGAGACTCGCTTCCTGCTTGGACTTCTGTTATGTCATTATTCTCAGGTGTAAAATCTTGCATTCGGTTAAATCAGCGCAGCCCGGGACGTTCACTACAAGACTACGAGCATCTGCAGCCTCCCTGTCAGGCTGCAGCAGACTCGCACACCTCGAGAGCCCTGCATGGGTGTTTACTAGAGCAGCATGTAAGGATCAGTTATACATAATGGGGTTATAACTCACTCTTGGTACAGTAGGTGACAAACTGCAGGTTCAGTCACATAAATTGCATTGACACAGTTTGCTTCCCGAGGATCGGGGGCATTGCTGACCCATCATCGTCAGCCTAAGGATGTCACTGCCACACCAAGGTTGATTTCCTCAGTCTTCTGCTTGTCCACAGGGACGCAGGCTATTTGGCCTCCCTAACCGTGATAATTCCATCGTTGTTTCCACTACACTGCCGCTTTCACGCTCCGTGCTTTCTCAGCAGCTGCTCTTGAGGTACACTTGATGCCAGCTACACTTGTGGGCCTGGTCAGTTGCCAGCAGCCGCAGACTGTTGGTGGGTCCTGGGTGTAAATGTCGAAGCGCTGCATTGCTCGGCACGAACATGTGTGCCCAGTCAACGTTTTCAAGATAAACAAAGCTTCTTGGGTTGTTATTCTAAAGCATTAAATCCAGGGCCGGAGTGCTGCTCTCCCTCCATCACCTGTTTCGGGGGGGTGCTTCTGACCTTTACTGTGACTCCCTGTGGGAGGATGTCAGCTGCTCCTGTAATAAAAGTGAATATAATAGCAAAAGCCCTCACCTAGAACAAGCGAGATCATTGGGCCACATCCTCACTTTCACGCCAGGTAGTTGCCAAATAAACTCGATACACTGCAGCCGATTTAGCGGTGGTCCCGCGCAACTCCTGTCACATTTATCTTCTCAGCCTGATACGGCTTATCTAGGTTCCAGCATGTCAACCGTGGTGCATTACCATATAAAGTGAGATAGTGAATGCATTCTATGCCACAGCATGTGACCCGAGCAGAGCTGTGCAGCAGTAGAGGTGCATTTGTCTGCTGTTTGTGTGCATTGTATGAACACGTTTAGCCTGTTTGGTTTAGAGTTCAGATGTGACGGCCCTTGTTTGTCAGTCTGTTTGCTCCGGGATTGTACCATTCAGTTTAAATCGTGCACGATAAGTCTGCATGCGGATGCTTTTCTCCTGCTAGACTCTACCACTGTAAATAGATAAATGGATATAGATGCTGTTAATTTGTCCGTGGTGTCTTTGGCACCTGTTACCGCCACAGTCACGCAGCCAAGTGGTAGTCAGACAGCCGGATTAATCCTCTCTTTCTAACATATTACCTCCCTCTTAACCTTTTAGAAAAGCAGGGGAGAGAGTGAGAGTGATGACACATGTAGAGATGATCACAGCAGACATCTCGGGTGATTCTCCTGCTGTTAATGAGCCCCGTGCTATCATCAAAAGTAATGACTTTCACGGGGAACAGCCTTTATTATTAATGTCTTTCTAACCCGTAAATGGTCACCTCTTGGAAACCAGTTGATCCATTTGTAAAGACGTGAACCCGACTATCTTTTCAGAGGCAGAATCGCAGTGCGTATGTTTAAGGTGGCTCTTATTATGGTGAATTTTGTTCAAAAGGACAGTTTTGTGAAGGATGAAAGCCTTCTCCTCAGACGTTTCCCTCGGGATGTGGTTGTTCTCAAAGCAGCCCTCCTACCAACGGAGGTTTGGGAGATTCCAGGGGAGCTTAAAATCTCACTAAACTTGAGGGAGGGCAATGAAAACAACGCAGGCAGAGACGTCCATGTACCACCATAAGTGTGTTTTCATCAAAGTGAATATTTTCCTTCTTCCCCGCTCTTTTAATCTTTTATGTATTTTTCTCTGACAAAATGCTTCTTTGAGGGCTCGTTCTTTGTTAGATATGCTGCTGATAATTAGGTTTACAATGAAAGAGCAGCAGACATATGAAGATGTCCTCCTCCTTTTGAACGTTTCTTTTCAAGGGAAACTTTAGGTAACTTTGCCTCTTGAGATTAAAAGTCAGATTTTGATGACAAAATATCTGCCTGCGAGTTATTCCTTCCTCCTTTCTCCCTATTTAACTCACTCGTCTTTCCACACACTTCTGTGCGCCTACTCATTTTGAATCTGTGCTCTGTCATTACCTGAGACGGAGGTGGGTTCGTAGTGTGTTTTGCAGTCTGTAGTTTGCCTTCCTTCCTCTCCTATTTACCCTGCATGCAAATAACTGTCAGGCTAGACGAGCACTGTTTTGCATTATGCTCTTATGTTAGCATTCTCTCTTCTCTCTGCTGCTCCCTCAAAGAGGCGAGCAAATGCAGCTGTGAGTGAGTGGTATTTACATCATGACTAGCTGCATAGCATACCATCATTACACGAAAGAAGCAGCCAGTGCTCTGCAGACTGAGGAGAGCCTTCTGCCGCTCGCTTGAAGATGGTTTACGTATGATACAGGCGTGCTTAGGCTAAATATGGACCAGCCAGATGTAAAAGTTATGCGATTAATGATGGTTTATTGATTACAAGATGAATCGAATGTTTTGCTTCTGCAGTGTCGCGTTTCTTTCCCCACTTTTTGCCATTAAAGTGCATTTTTTAAAAATAGCTGCTTCTAAAACGTGCTCGCCCTTGACAGTGTGCACATGTGCATAAACTGTTTGAAGTTTTCTATTTTAAAATTCTCAAGGTCAGTGGCATCACAGCTGAGTATAAACAGGCATTTCAGTGTTGTTCTTTATTTAGACAGGTGTCCAAAGGGAGGTAAGTGCATCTAAGTGGTGTTTCTCCACGTATTCTGCTGCACCCTCCATAATCCTGCCTTATATTATCTTGGTAAATCATCAACAGCTTTTTTTTTTTACATGGTATTTTCCACACGCTTATTATGCTAATTATAGAGCATTCACTGTAATCTCTGGAAAGGCTGCATAATTTATGTGCACATGTTGGTGTATATATTTCAGTGCAGGCATGTATGTGAATGTGAATTTAATGAATTATAAGACTTATATAAATTCCAGTGAGCTACTGTCTTTTTGATGACTTTATGTCACACATGGGACGTGTGTGACATTTGTGTTGTGTTTGCTAAAATGTGTTACAAGAAAGAGGAGAAGATCGCTGTGTGCCGGCCTAGAAATGATGCTAAACACAATCTCTTATGCCTTTAATTTGAAAGGATTTGTGACATGCATTCTTTGCCCACATGTCTGCAGAGCCAGCCTTTTATGGACGGGCACTGCTCCCTTCATCACATTTTGCCTTTTATTCAACTTAACATGTGCATAAAAATACCGAAGTGCTCGTAGCTCCAGAAGGCCAGTTGCCAGGCAGTTATTCTGCTGTTTCTGTGCATAAAGATGCATTGTGATTATATAACACACACACACACACAACCACTCCATATCACCTACCATTTTCATCCATCGATCTGCAGACAGAGGCCTTCATTGATTGCTGTAAGCCACAGATTACAATCAGTCTGAGCTCTTCTCTTAGCCCGAGGACGCTCGAGTCAGACGCCGCGCTGTAAAATTTCTCTATCTTCATCTGTCCAAATGCCAGCCTGCAATTTTCTTGCGCTCTCCTGAACTCCGCTAATAAATCACGTTTTATATGTCTCAAATTTTTAGTGTCCTTTGACTGGGGGGGAAGGGGCTGGAATTATTAGAGCTATTTGGTTCTTAATGAATCTGGTAGCATTTGACGAATGACTCTGAGGATGTGCCATGCTGACAGAGAGGGCTGTTTTGATCAGGTAGAAATAGAGTGATTTATTAAAAGTAGGCTTTCTAATGTGCTCTCAGACTCAGACTTCTATTGATGCTCTTTGTTTGATACACACATCAGCACGTTGAACAGTTTTCTGCTTCTTTGATCGTCTTGGTCATATCGGTGATAATTCAGCTCTTTATTCTAGCGGCCCAAAGCGGAAAGGACAGATTATGTGCCCCCTCCCCCTTAATTTTCCTTTTCTTTTCTTGTCTTTTTTTTAAAGGCTGCAGCCTAAATTACAACAAAATACTCTGAATACCTGGGCTGTGATTGGATGTGATTTCTGTGGTTGTCAGAACCACAACATACAAAGACTTAAGAGGTGGATGGAGTTTCAGCAGAAGGCCAAAAATACTGAGGAGGACTGACAGAATGTGAAAGGCCCGAGACCAAAGCAGAGGCTTTAGAAAGGAAGAAAACAAAAAGCTTTAAAATAGTCGGTGGCTGTGGTGCATGAGCAACAGGCCACTTGGATTGACTGGTTTGGTTGAGTGTCTGTTTCTCAAAAAGATTCACAAACTTATCCTAATGCTCATTTCCCACCAATAATACAGCAAAGAACGGGGAGTGAGCTTCAGTGCTGAAAGGCTGATGAGCCAGTCCTCCTCTTATTTGCTTTTGATGTCTCTGCCGAACTAATATAGCTGGTATTGCTTTGCGCATCGACAGCCAGCCCCCTCTAACTCCCCTTTGAGCCGACACACTGTCTCTCCTCGAGGCGGCTTGTTAAAGACTGACCAGTGATCAAGCACCGGGGACCTTCCCAGGTCAGACCACAAGTGACCTACTGACCTTTGTCCGCTTAACTCCAAATTATGATGTATTAAAGCACAAAGGACTACTAATGACTTTGCATGTATTAAACATCTGCCTCGCTTCGTGATCAAAGGGCCATTTACAACGAGACCCTAAATATGCTCGCAGGAAGCAGTGGTGAGTAAAAAAGGTCAGGGGTCAAGGCAAGCGTGTGAAGCGGACCTGTGGCTAATTATTAACTCAGTGAAGTCTTTGTACTCGGAGCCAGCTGTAAGCCTAGATGACTAAGATCTTTAATATCCTGTTTGCAGCTCCTAAATGTTTCTCTGTATCAGAGGAGCATTCCTGCAACACACAAATGGAGGCTTCTGCTTTGAAGATGATTGTGCATGTCCTTTAGCCTTGGAAGCAGATGACAATCAGAGGCGCAGGTGCCTGAAGAGAGAACGCTGCGCTCTTGATTGCGGTGAAGACCGTTTCCTCTTATCACAGAGTGCGATCGAAGAATGGCAGTCAGACCTCTGGGCAGCGTTGTGCTCCCTTCAAAGCAAGCAGGCATTGTCTCAGTTTAGAGTTGTGGCTCCATTCCTGTGGTGTCAGAAATTATACAGTAGGTCTGAATCGACAGGATTCGCTGTTTGGACTTGACTTGGCTGTGGAGCACAGTGCTGTTTGGTTCAAAACCCCTCAATTTGCTGAGACTTAAATGAGACATTGAGAAGTCACCAGACATTCCTGAAGTGAGTGAGCAATCACTCGGCATCGCAGTGACACGGAGACAAGAGACAAAGAAAGCAGCTGTAATTGATTGAGTTTGAAGGTAGATTAAAGGTTTATGAATTGCCACAAATATTGATCACGTTAGCTGGAAGGTGGAGTCTCTGAGTACCGAGGGCTCATTGCTGTTGGGTTTTTTCTACCATGCTTGTTGTAAATGAGTGACTAACTTAGTTGAGCAATCCTTGATTCCACTCGCCGTGTCTTTGCCTGCACACTGCACAGCATATTAACACGCTGAGTAATCGTCACTTATGATTAATCATCAAAATTTCAACATAGGTTTAAAATATGGGAAAAAAACTTGAAACGGCAAGAAATATCAAATTATCTCAAAACGAGAGACCTTCAAAGAGTTTAAGTACCAATAAAGTGAACAATTAATTATGTTCTGAGCTGCAAAAAGTCATCAGCCTTCTTAATAAGAAGGTGATAATGGATGATGCTTAATTTTTCCATTTATCTCTGCTCCAGATGTGCTGGAGGGTTTTCGTCCCCCAGCAGCCTTTCCTGTCCTGACAGGGAATTGCATCTTTAGGAAGACAAGGTGCCATTGTCTTAGTGAAACAGACTTTGACTTTCTCTTTGTTTACACCTGGATTTACTTTTAAGTCACTTTGACAAGTTTCTTTAAGACAGAAGATGATTTATAGTCAATCTCACTGTAAATTATAGGAAACACTCACAGCAGCGGCACACATTTCAGAGCTTTGTAAGAGTTGATACGTGACATTATTCATTAAGTTATAATCCCGTTAAGTGTTTTTCAGTTGGGGGATTTGGCTGCCTGCAGTTTCTCAAAGGTTGTAATCATCATTTTTCCTGCACTGACAGCAGCACAGCGTACCAGGCAGTAATTATTTTATAGTATTTGCCATACAGAAGCATTAGCAGCAGACAGCAAAACAACATATTCCTGACGTGCTTCTGGAGAAAGAAAAACAGGCAAAGTGCGATTTATTTTTAAATACAGATTCAATAAAATGTGTGGGAAAACATGCAGAATTCAAACTATCATAATAAAGTATTCAGTAGCATGAAGCCAAGCAGGAACCATGCAACAATACTCTCTTCCAGCAGTGGAAAAAACAATCTTTTCATCTTCAGCCTGCGTTTCCTTCACCTCCCATGATAGTATTAGAGAAATATATTTTATCTGTCCTGCTCTGTTTTTCCTGTTTCTTAGTTTTTTACTTTTCAGATTCTGCTTATGTCTCTGTAGGCTGCGTTTTCCTGTGGTTGTCTGTCTTTCCTCTCGATGGGGTATATCTGGGGTCTTTGGGAAGAGGTCTCTCCCCTTTCCCTCTAATTGGCCAGCTTCCCTCTCTCCCTGGCTTCTAGATAATTGGACATGCAACCCCATCCCTCCCCTCCCAATCACTGCCTCTCCCTAGCCCCCTCTGCATTCCATATACTTCTCATCCCAGTGTGAGTCTCTCCGTGGACCCATCTTTGACCACTAGATCAAAGGGAATATACAATCCCGCACTGTCCAAACACATCGTAGCCCAGGTTGTTCTCGCCTCTCTTCCAATACCAAATACCACTATGAGATGAATTTTTATGCCCAATATATTGCATCCAGCATCTTCTTCCACTACCTGGAGACAAAGAATAGCATCTCCTTGCAGTACATTAAGAACAAGGTAATTCATTTTGGTGTAGCCTTGCTGGAATTATTCATGAGGCATTCAATATCAAAATATTCTGTACTGCTCTGGCCTTTAATAATTCATACTTAGCATTCATCTTCATTGGTATATAGAGCAGAGGAGTCATCTGTCACTATAGAGAAGCTAAGTTTAACCAGTGCCCAGCCCTGGGGTTCACAGAGGCAGAGCATTGGAACAAAAGAAAGCAGCGTGTGGTTCTGTCACTGTGATGAGTGGGCCTCCCATCTCTTGGAAGGAGGCACCTTGAAGGAGGGGAAGACCGCGCTGTTGACCTTTTAGGAAAGGACCACTGGCTTCAGTTTGAGTGATAGCGTCAGCCACGAGAGTAAAACACCTCTATTAGGGCCGTTTGGCATGCTCGGGCACTTCTAATTATGGAGAATGCAAAACAACAGTCAAGACAGACAGAAGAGGTCGGCTCGCAGTCGTCTGTACGCCGGGCTTACTCACCAGCTTCAAATATGCGGGACGCACCACCGCGTGACGGCTTCGCTACATTCACTGCCCGAGATTTGAGAAATTCTCCCTTCCACCCTGTTCTGCAGCTAACGGTGCTTTGTTTTCCTGGGCGTAGAGTATCAATGTAGCCATCGCGCAAACTTGACAGCCCCGTATTGTCGTTCTAGCACCATGCAACAAAGCATTGCTCTAACTGCAGCCAGCAGGCAAGACAAAATCCACCCACAGCTCGAGCTCGCTGAGTGGGAGTTCAGACAGCCCCTGGAGTCCATCTAAGAAAAAAGCTGAGATCAAGCTAGAAAGCAGGACCCAGAAGAAGAAAAAAAGAAAAAAGAAGTAACCCGACATTTGTGGTTTCTTTAAAACTGCCACTGATATAAGCCATATGTGTGCAATTTTACTTGACTGGGTTGTCATCCCACTTCCCCATAAAGGTATCCCTGTGAGGGGAGAAACCTTGTAACATTATCAGCAGAAATGCATTGCTACTGGGCAGCGGGTGATAAAGAGAGGCATGGATAGCCAAAACGATGGAGAGATGGAGAGCAGAGGGGGTCCCCTGGAGATTTTCCCTCTGAGAGACTGAGGTCAACAGCAGAACACAAATGGGCTTTTTTTTTCCCCTCCAGGAGCCGTAAGGGAGTAAGACAGCAGTACCACCTACCCCCCCTCTCCCTCTACCTCCACTTCCCAGCCTGATCAGTCAAAGAGAACTGAGGGCTCATTATAACAGACCTCAGAGAAGCACAGCAGAAGTGCAAAAGACCAAAAAAATGGGCAGCAGAAGCAATGCCTTCACGGGCTACCACTCAGTTTTTCTCATTCCTCATTATTCAGTATTATCTCATGGAATAAAAACATGATACACTTGGTGAAAAAAAATATGAACTGTTGTAAGACCTCCTCCATTTTTATTTCAGCAATAAAACGCACTTCAGAATAACCCAGCTGGCAGATTTGTCGTCTCATCCGGTTTTACTGCCACCAGCGCTCAGAAAACGTCTCTTACAGTATTTATTTAGTGGCAGCCGAGCATTGCTGTTCCCTCAAAGACACGTCCTTGTGCCTACCCCAGTAACCTTGAGCCTAATGGAGGAGGTCAGTCTGAATCAGAGCGGGTACTCATTTAAAGGAGAATTACAAAATAGAAGGAAGGAATAAAAGCCCTGTGGTTGCTAATGATAGCAGCAGGGAGGGCAACACCGGGAGGCAGGTGATTATTCAGTATCTCTAAATTCATCCCTGGCTCTGTGTCATTTTCTTTCTCTATTTGTCTCAAATTGGCTTTTTTTCTAACATCTCAGCAAAAATTAAATCACTTTTTTTTTTTTGGTCTCTCGACATAATATTGTATTGGCTGATTAATATACAAATACTTTATATGCATGCATGCATCCTTGAAGATTTTTTGTCCCCTTCCTGTTTTTGGAAATGAGAAGGGTCCCAGCAGAGACAGCGAGAGTGAGGAAAAATAGTCTCAAATGAGGTCCAGGTGTGCAGATAATCAATTTCATGGAGGCTGGTTTTGCAAGGCTGCATGCTGAAGGAGACTGTCATAATTGGGCCACCATTTCAGACAGGTAATGGCTGTACAGCATTTTATTCTGGGCATACACAGAGGCGCACACATTCCTGCGCAGACCCACAGAAATCACAGGCTGCTGAGCACAATTGAGACAGATTGGATTGTGGCATTTCCTAGTTACCCTCATGTTTCAAGGACTATTGCTGGTTTGTTCATTCATCATGAGGCACAGGCTGTTTGGAGGAGCTTTTCCCCGGCTGCGGTCAGATTTATCACAGGGCAAAGCTCCTGCTCGGCTTGTTAACATTAGCTAGATGAGCTGTCCGGCATTCTGGGTGCAGCAAAGTTAAAGAGCCTTTTATTAAGGCTAAACTGTAAATGGATCCACACGACCGGGGTTCTGTACACAGGAGACCAGTTTACTCATGGATCATCCTGGTTAGCCGCTCTTAGTTTCACACTTTCTTCCTCTGCAGTTTAGCAGACGACGCAGGTGCTGCTGCTGTTTTCAGAGTGAACGCAGCCTGTTTCCTCGTGTTTATGCAATAAAGAAATGCAACTAAAAAGACGACTCAGGATGGACAGATGAGTGACAGATAAATGGAAACACACCAAACCCATACAGTGAAGGACTCGGGCTCCTGTGCTGTGCAGTGTAGTTTGCTGGCATGCACAGCAATTACAGCAGATATTTATCTGCTTTAATGAGTCCAAATGAATGCAAAGTTGTTCCTTGTATTAATTTGTTGAGTTGTTTATCACTTTCATCGTGTGGTGAAATATTTCTCTGCTGATGGAAGTGTTCCTTAGAATGACGAGCCCACTCGCTGAATGGTTTGAGTCATATGCTATCAAATATGAACCCAAGCGAGCACTTCAGGGAGATTTTGGATGCAGATGTTAGCTCGTGCTTCCCACCGCCGTCATTAAAACACCAAATGAAGGAAAGTTTTCCGTCCCTCCGGTAGCGTTCCAGAGACTTGGATGCTTTGAAGCTGTTCTAGTGTGTAAGAGGTCAGCACATCATGAAGGCTTCCTCTTTCATTTGTCACCTCTGCGTTTTTTTTCCTACTTTTTTAGAAATTTTCAGTCGTGATTATATTTTTGTTTTGTCAGTTGCTTTATGGTTAAGTAAAACATTTTGCTCTTATGTTTAATGAAATTTGCTGTATAAATTTCCATTTTTAAAAAAGTTATTTTGCATAAAAATACAAGACATTCAAATTTCTGTTTGGAGCTGCTCTTCTTGAAAATAGTTGTTTTAATGAATCGCCCGCCGCCTGCATTTATATGCTCTAAAGAATGCTAAATTTAATTATGAAACTTTATCTTAATTGGTCCCAATCTACCATCGTGGAGAAGAAGAAGTAGTAGAAGAAGAGAGCCAAGAGGAGCTGACATGCAGTGGCATTTCCACAGACGTCCAACACACACATTTGCACACACTGCACACAAAAGAACATGCATCTTATAGGCCTTTGCATTTTTTTCCGGCCTTAATGGATCCAATTATTCTTTCAAAGACTGCCAACACTGTACCTTATGGTGAACCAATTGTGATGGTAATGCAGTTATTTTTAATGGACGCACTCTCAATAATGAACCTGTAGGGGAAAGATTTTCCAGACAAATTGCAGCTCACGTGGTAAAAGTCGATTATGCTAATGCGAGGTGCAGAGAGGTTGTCATGTTTCGTGAGGCTGGGGGTGTCATGTATTCCCCTCTATAATGAAGGAGCCTTTCCTAAAACGCTCCCACTTTTGTCCCTTAATGGGGAGGGAGGGGTTTGCTAACAGCGTTGACGTATGACACAGTGTGTTAAAATGGCATTGAAATTGACACGTTTATGTGTATATCCCCCGCTGAGGTACAGTATGGCATGTTGCGCCACTCTGCATCATTTATTAGTCATGGTTTGGAACCTGGATATATGGCTTTCTCTGAGCGAGTCAAAGAGGACGGCGCAACAGATGGCTCTGAGAACGTGGTCCAGAGTTTGAACATAAACTAGCCGATATTACTTTTTGGTCTGTTCACTCTGATCCAGTATCCTGTTTCTGTGATGTCCGACAGGCTTGAGGTCTCGGCTTTCCTCCTGATGAGCCACTGAGCTACCTCGCCTCCTCTCACAAGTTCCCGATCTCTTGACACTCAGCAGACAGGAGCCTGGGATGGGGACCACCGGACACAGAGGAGGTCACTGTATCCTATTTCACCAGAGAGGATGAATAGATCTGGGGCAACCAAACACACATTGCCCCCAGACTGCCTAGGGCACCGTGGTCCAGAGAAAAGAGGGAGGACCAATACAAAAGAATGACTGAAGTGCATTCCTGAAAGGAGGAGAGATGGGATTGAATGACAGGGGAGGACAGGGGGCCACTGGTGACACTGGCAGCAAGTAGGATCGAATTCCCCCCCACCCCCCCGAAAAGCAGGCTCAGAAAAACAATGACTTTGGCATTTGTCTGGAAGGGAGAAACAGAAACGAGGATCTGGTGCTGTGGAGAGCTGAGGGCTCGCTGGAATGCCTTTAAAGTAACCCTCCGGGGGCTCTCGGATACTCCACGGCTCTCCTTATGGAACGTAACACGAATCAATCTCTGTTGCTGCAGTACTTACAGTACACTCACCAACTCCGAGGTTCTCTCCTGTCGTTGAAAACACTGTGGAACTTTATGGTGAATAACAGAGGTTTTGGTGCCAAGATGAACTGCCCTCCAGCCCCATCCTACGTTAGATAAGGATCAGCATTCCTCCACTTTACAGATGTAGGTCATGTAGCCACAGCAGCGCACGTCGCATTTGAGGCTTGCTTCATTTGTTTTATTACCCATCACTGTGTACTGTGGATTTTCTGCCTTTGCACCTCATAGATGAAATTGAATACATTACACTCCTCTTTGTTTATTCATTTTACTTCCTCTTTATGGCTCACATAAAACCACATCAATGTCTTTGTCTGGGAAATGCTCGCATAATTCACACAATAGAGCCTACTCTTTGTGTCTGTGTGTGTGTGTGGGGGGGGGGGGGGTGTCGGTAGGTTTTGGCTAAGGCTCCCCATTGG
>VOQJ01021353.1:12481-22498 GCA_015052665.1 Apistogramma diplotaenia | reverse complement strand
AATCCAGCACAGCTCAGTCTCTGGGCAAGTACACATCCAGTAATGGGGGGGGGGTCTTTTAATAAATAACATCTGAGGATATCTAAAGGTTGCCTCTTATTTTCTTGTTTCTTCTTTTTCTTCCTTGTCATTTCTTTTCCAGCGAGGATGACTGGTACACGTAATGTCTTCCAGCTGCACCCCCCCTCTCCCCAGTGCCTCCTCTCCCTCCCCCCTTCCTTATCTTTGCATGCGGTGAAGTTTCCACTTGCAGGATAGGCTGCCCCACTGCTCCTGCTGCCAGACGCACACTCGGAGATGCGAGTCAAAGTTCTTTCTTTGGTTTTGTCTGCAGGAGCCGTCGACCACATTAAAGGAGCATTCATCAGGATTCGGGTATTAAATTTCTGTAACAGCTTGTGATACGCTCCCATATCTGCTCACCAGTCAGGATATAGACATGTCTGGCTTAATATATGTCACTTTCCTCCTCCGTAAATAACTGCTTTCAGTTTGAATAGTTCCATAGCCTGGACGGGGATTTTGAGCGATGGCCTGCACTGGAATGCTTATGAATGGCCATCGAGCATTAAGACGTGCAGCACCTGGGTTTGACATATTGCAGCCCTCCAGAACCCAAACCGCAATGCATTTCACAGGCCTGCTGCAGCAGGAACGGAGAAATGATGGAGGTGTTAATTCAAATCTGAGCGGCAGTAAGTGTCAGAAAGGATAAAGCAGACTTCAGTGAAGCCTTGGTTCGGTTTGTGCTGATAGAAGATGATCTCAGGGATCGTCAGCAGGCCGATGTCCAGCGTGCTTGTTTTCTGATGTAATAGCCATTTGCAGATCCAAATGCTACTTTAGTTCCCCAAAGCAAACAAAGTTTGTAGCAGCTTTCCCAGATGTTCCAAATCGAGCTGGAGTCCAGGTATCTGTTTAAGAAGGGGGGGGGGTTTCCAAAGCTGTGTGCAGCTTCAGTGCCTGATGGGTGTGACTGACCTTTGTGTGAGGCGCTTTGTTCAGATACAAACACGCCGCAACTTCATCGTGATGTCGAGGCTACTCAACTGCCTCATTATCATACCATAACACGGCTAATGGCATCCCTGAAATATTTCATGTCCTGTCCTGTGCTGCTTACTGCAGATCGAGTTGGTAAAGCTGCCACCGTCTCTAATTCTTTATGAAACAAAACCGCTTTTAGACAAAAATAATTATCCAGTTACATTTGCTGCCCAACTCAAACATTACTATTAGCCATAGCAGCTAGCTGCTTCCTTATAGCTCAGCCAATGCTAACTGCTAAAGGTTAGCATCAAAGCTAACCTTAAAGTGGTTAATGTTTACAACTGCAGGAGCTTTACTGACCTCATAATTCTTCATACTGATGCTAAGGTGCTTCGCCAGGTATCACATGCTGCTGTTCAGGTGTGTGAAGATGGCGCTGCAGCAAATAAACATTTAATCGAGTCAGTTTGTATCTGCTCACACATGCTGCCTACTGTCTCCGTCACGTTATCAGGATTTGGTAGTGAAAGGTGAATCCGTCCTGGTGACATCACTGTTGGCTCGTGGTTGGAAAGTTTCCCAACCTCAGCAGCAGCAAAGCAATAGATCCACAGTTCAGTCTGTTAGTGCATAACGTCAACTTGTACAAAGTGAATGCAATCAAAGTTTTAAAGGGTTCAAACACAGCCGCATGGCTGAGGGTTACTGGACTGTCGGTACCTCACCATTTCTGCCTCAGAGACCTGGCAAACTCAGTGCTGATAACTATACTGTCCCCTTTGTTTCTGTTCATTTCCAGAAGTCATCTCTGATTTCACTAGAAGCATCAGGCTTGAAACTTCTCCTTTTTTTTTTCATGTCCTCTCCTCTTACCACAATTATGGAGCTCCAGATTCGTGTACTTTAATACATCAGAAGTGCAGTTTCCAGCACTGTTTAATTGCCATTGTTATGATGGCCTTCTCCGTCTAATTTCACCGCCTGGAAGCCACTTAGCAGTTGAGGATGTTGCACTTTGGAAATCCGCATCAAAGACTGGGCATCATTTCAGGCAGCAGACATGATTTACATTTAAGTTGCATGATTTACATCCAGAGAGGGAACAAATTGAGCTGGAATGAGGCGAATGAGACTCGAGACCAGACTTCTTTTTTTCTGCTCTCATGAGCACAAGACTCCAAGCCAGGGGAGAAATAAATATTTTACTGTGGAGGGGGACTCTAGTCCTCCACATGTAGATTTTAATCCAAACCACAGATTTTTACCAAATTTGAAGATGTATTTTTTTCCCCTCCCTTTGGTAGCCATAATGTTTGCCGTCTTTATTTTTCCATGTGGTTTTCTCTGCTGTCAACAAGGTGGCTAATGTTAAGAATTTCTTAGCAAGGCTAATTTCTTTAAAGACGTACAACTGCAATTGCAGTGACAGTTTCTTTGATTACTCTTTTGCTACAAAAGTTTCCCAACACTGAAAGGTTATGCATTCAGCAGTGAACACCCTTAAAAACCCAAATAAATAGTTTTTAATGAATATAAAGTGGTTATCTTGAAGGGACGAATGTTTGCTGGATACATTTGTAGCAGTAGAGCACGAGGAGTGACGATCACCAAGCAGATTTCCTTCTATAGTTACAGCAATGGCCAGTGTAACTGTTCTTCTTGAGATGCCACCATAATGGAGGTTTGATCAGATTTAGGCATCTGAAAATACTTGGCACAAAAGATCTGTTTATTTTAAAGACGACTGGTAAGAACGAAGGAGCCAACCGAGGTCTTTCAAGTCAAAACCACGTCGTTTGGTGCCCCGACTTCATGGAATCCGAGCTGTTATTGGGCCTTGTTTCTAGCAACTGTGAAACTCACATATCCAGTTCACTGTTGCCGACTCTTCAGTAAGAGAAGATGAGCTGTTGGCTGTCCAAATAGTCACGAGAAGTCGCTGTATGATGTCATCACCTAATTTGCATAATTTATCATTTGCATTTGGTTGTAATCGAGGCTGCAGGAGAGACGATTGACATCTCTGGAGAGACAGAAAATGAAGATTAAAACATTAAATTCGGCAGCTGCATTACAGGGAACAAGCACAGGAAGTAGTTCCGCTATGGAGGTCACATGACCAATTGGCGGCTCCGTCTTGCCTGCAGCTCGTCTGGGCGATGTCAAAGCATAGGAAGGGATGCAATACGAAGGCTGTATGTGCACAAAAGAACGGCGACAGCGGAGGATTTTGGGTTTCCGGTTTAGCTCCAAAAGTCACCGATGCCGCCAGAAAAAGTTGCTAAATTTGTCGCTAGTCTCTTGTTGAAAAAAATAGTCACCGGGGGGGGTCTGAATAGTCGCTAAGTTGGCAACAATGATTCAGTTCAAAAGAGAAATATCTGGTAGTTTACCTCCTGCAGGCGCCGCTGTGTTCAGCTCGCTGCTGCAGATGTTCCCTAAAGTTTTTTTAAGCAGCCATGAAAGTTCAATTAACTCTTTGGTCACCAGTACACACGAGCCCCTGTGTATTACACTAACATGCATCCACTTACATTTAAAATACATTGGCGGGTGTAAATACCAGGAGTAAATCAGCTCAGTGGCGCTGTGCTTAATTATGCTGCAGACTACTTAGGGAAGCCCTTTCGGTGAATGAAGTCTGGAAACTCTTTTTACAGAAGCTTTGCCGCATCCCAGCATGCATGTCTCATGTGGTAAACTGTGTACACACCTTGTTTTGGAAAACTTAACACGCAAAGAGAGAAAATTCTGCTTCACTCAGTAACTGTCTGCTTTACTTTCCCACTAGTGAAGACTTCTCACAGAAGGTAAAGGGGAGGATATACGAGACTGAACTAATATGAATTTTCAGTGCTACAGTAGTCCGGCCAAAATGTGTGCAAAATAAGCATGAATCACAACGGTTCTCATACCAAGATGTTACCGCAGAAGCATAATCTTTCCATGCTGCAGTGCATCATCGTCTTCAAGCACGAGTGCACCCATTCCCCACGCGGAAACACACAGCAGAGCCCCTCTCCACACAAAACGAAACGGGGCCTTCTCGCATCCTGCCGAGTTGTGGACAGACGTTGATGCATGATGATCATCACGGGCGGCTCTGATGCAGACCTGCCAGCGCAGTCCATCTTCATCTTGGGAGGGTCCTCTCAGAGACGTGTTGCAGCATGCAGTGACAGACCTCCACCAGCGCTTGGAGCCAGCCCACAGTGCCAGATGTTGTATGAAACGATGGGGAGAAGCCAGGAGGGGAGTCGTGCTCCATTTGAGATACTGTGATGTGGGCGACGAGAGGAGCACAGCACACGAGCACATCGGGTCCCGTGTCTGTTTTGGCAGCAGCGACTGTAATGGCTTTAAGGCATGACGACAGAAAATTAAAACCAATAGAGAGAGATAACTGTCAGAGTTCAATCTTTGACCTTTTTGATTCTCATACTTTGAAATATTGCTGCTCTCTGTTTGCAACGACTCCAGTAAGATGGAGAGAAGGGACTGGTCCAAGCTGCCTGTATCCTGGAAATCAATCACTCCGTAGCAGTGCTGGTATGACCGATTTCTAGCAGACATTTGTGCAGCTGCTTTTGTTGGCAGTTCCTTTATTCCACTGTGTAAAATACACAGCATCGATGCTGAGGAAATAAGAATACATAAGGCAAATCCAGCCCGCAGCTCTGAGCAGAATCGGACGCCTACAGTAGAAATGTGGAAGTTGCCAGTGAGTGCAATCACCGCATAACTTGAAGTCATCTGTTTGTACTTGAAGCTGCTAAGCATGCTTGTGAGATGGGCACATTTGTGATGCATTCAGGGACGCGGATCAATGTATTCCCGTCTCCAGGACGACGATACTGGGCAGCGTTACTGCACTTCTACAGAAACTTGATTAAAGGCAGGTTTTCCAGAGGACACTGAAGCATTCCACTAACAAGCCCAACTTGTGTCCTTTCATGGTGTAACATTCAGTATTAATACGTGACCCAGTTGCCCCACGTGACCCCCAGCCCCCTTTGTAATGTAGAGAGCCCCCCCACCTCCTCAGGCTTGCTGTCTCTGAGTATTCTCAGTGACCAATTTAGAAAATGATTAGCGGATATGTGATACGTTTTGGTGATTCTGATCTGAGATCTGAGCGGATTAGGTTCGGAGACTTCATTGTGGCGGCTTTTATCTCTTGTATTGTCTCACAGGGTCGGTCTCATATCAGCGAGCGTGTTGAATTGGCCACAGATGTCTTCCCTAAATGATAATCCTGTCACTGATGACTGGGGAAGGGCAAAGATCAGCTGATTAAGCAGGGATTACAGCAGGTTTAGAGAGCCCTCGCGGGATTAAATGACTGTCAAAACAAATGCAAACCAATTGGTTACTTTTGATGAGTTTCTGAGCAAAAGAGATGGTTAATATTCTTCACGTGTAAATGCTCGAGGCAAGGGGTTTGGAAAATTGACCTAAAACCTTGTGCACAGTCCAGTCACACTAACAAAGCCCTGACAACATTTAATTTCTGTCATGCAGATATAAATTTGTCCTAATTTAAGTGTCTTAAACCTCTTAAATCCTCAAAATCATAATTGTAAGTGGTCACAATGTGTCATGCCAAAGGTGATGCCTCTCAGCTGTGTACTGTGGGAAAGCTGAAGGCTGCAGCCACAGTTAGTGAAGAGAAGCAGACGGTAACATGGGAGCCAAGGCCAGAAACGGCCAATCCCATGCATGTGTGTTTAGGCTCGCTCCACTTTGTTTCCCTTCCCCGCAGGTGCCGGCCTCACCTATTAACTCACCAAGAGCCCTGGCCACGACGTAACATGTGAATGCCTGAGAGAAGCGCTGTTGACAGTTTTCCCCTTTAAAGCCGGAGCACTCGGGGCTGCTTCCAGTGCTGCTGCGAGTTTTCAGTCCTAAAAGTCTTGCTCTGACCACTCGAAGGGATGCATCTGCCACGTCACCACGTGGCAAACAGGCCCAATCTTCTTGCAGAGGACCATCCCCGGTTATAAGAGATGTTTCTGGATTCAACCAGTTAACCAAGCAGCAGCTTTCAGGGGAGAAGCCCACAGTCTGCAGGCTCATAGACATGTTTCCTCTCCTTCCATTCAGCTTGTCCCCCAGTGAGAGGGAACATTTAGCTCTTCACTAATCACTCAGCCCACCTGCCAGTTTCATCTTACTGATACAGACTACTTGTTGGGTTGCTGTTCTGACACCGGAGGAGATCCAGTACTCCTCACAAATGCACGAGGGAAAGAGGTCAGAACGGGAATTCCCAGGATTGTGTAAAATCGGCACATACTATATAAGTATATACTTATACTATATACTTAAAGATTCATATAAAACGACCAAACAGTGGTTTTCTTGTATCTGAACTGTTCAGCAGTGTCCTGAAGCCTTTTCTGCAGTTGGACTGAAGATGGTTTGGTTATTATCACCTGTGGTATTCTGGCCATATTACTTTACACGCTGAAAGACATGTAATTTAGTCAGTTTGTCCCATGTGAAGAACACATTACTGGTCACAGAGTTACAAATGTTTAAGTTATGCCTTCAGGAAATACGAGTTGCAACACAGATTCAGTTGATTCAAAGCCGCTTCCTGTTGAAGACAGATTTAAACTTTTCGGGGTTTTACTGCTAATCAAAGCTGATGAAGGCAGCAGACTGCTGACGATGAACTGACTGAAGATTTTAGCATTTAGGACTTTAGTTTCACAGAAAAGGTCACAGACCTGTTTTCTCAGGAATTTTTATGAAGCGTATAGGTAGTGCTTTGTGTATATCCATTTCAGCCTCATGCAAAGTGCTGTTCGTTTTGGATTTGTTTCATGGACTGTCTGGGTGGTGCTCAGTGAGATGGATTGACCCAAATTTCCCAAGTGTTCCTCCACACCATCGAGCCTGTTCCCGTGCAGCTCCGTGCTAACAAACACGATGAAAGGTAATCTCAGTCGGAGGAGGAAAGCTCCAGTCACTGCAGGCCGCGGCTGCTGCCCTTCTGCTCGTCTGAAAGGCACTGATCTTGGTGGGCTTCCAGGTCTTTAAATGTCTCTGCGCAGGAAATGTTGCCGTCAATTATAAGTGTGAGCTTAAAACACGCAGATGCCTCAGAGCAGCGTGCAGACATTTGATATTCCTGCCAGTTTCTTTTTGCTCTGAATAACGCAGAAAGTGAAAAACCTCTGGAACACTTTTGAATGCATGAAGCAGTTTGTTAAAAAGTGGAGATGTTAAGGTTGTCACGAGTGCAATGCTTCACAGATGTTCTGCAGCAAGCACACATCCTTCAGCGACGACTGTTTACTCCGTCCGCACTCCGTCCTCCTGACGAACGGCCGATCGATTGATCACCGAGACACGGTCAAGTGGAACTTTGTCAAAGACAGAAATATGTCATAAACATTTGGTTCTTGTTATTTAGCTGGGAACCCTACGGCAGCCCGAACTGGCCACAAATCCTCCGGATTGTTGTACATGCAGAAACATCTGGCAGGCGATTCTGAGAACCACCCAAAACAAAACAGCCAGGAGCTGCACTGTTCAGCTGTGAAATAACCAACCTGAGCAGCCACATTTATTTTCAGAGAGGAACAAAAACGCACACACGGCTTTGATGATGTCACCTGTGTGCCAGATCCCCTGCGTGCGCCTCACGAGGCTTTTGGCCGTCAATAAAAAGGCTCCTTTCTGGTTGTGCGTTGATTGGAGATTAAGCAAACGGCATCACACCGGTGCTGGAAACAAAGCTCCTCTGCAGCTTGATGGTTGTTTGATATTGTTAGCAGACTCCTGCTCTGCTTTCAGGCCCAGCCTCGAGTATCAGCAGAAGGGTGCAGCTACACAACCCAAGGAAAACTAAAGAGAGGAGCCCCTGTTATCTAATGACCTCAACCGGCTTCATAATCAGTGTTTTTTTCCCTAAAGGAAAACCAAAGTAAAGTATGGATAAGAGGGCTAAGGCCGGAAAACTCCACACCCACTTGGAAATAATTCCAGCAGCTGCCATCTGAAAGTGCTTGGCTGTGATTCCATCACAAACATTTTTGCATAAATTAGTTCTATGACGTTTCTTCCACAACAGGAAAAGAAAAGTTGGAATTTTGCTCCAGGTTTTTCTTGTCTCTTCCTTCAGTATTAATGAAACCCCAGTGAGCGTATCTGCTATTAAGGCTGAGTTATGTGGACACCGGTGGGATCTGAGCTCCCATGAAAGTGCATCTGTCTGGGGTGCTAATGTATTAGCAGCAAACGTTACTTTAACCACAAATGAGGCATTCAGCGTAATAAATATTATTTAGATTATTGAGATTGATGGGCTCAAAGAGGCATGTCAGAAAGAATTAAATATAATCTCTCATTGATGACATTATGGCTGCACTTTGACATCGGCCTCCATGGGACACAGTGCAATATCGTGCCTGTTAAGTGCATGCAATCACACGAGCACATTCCACTTTCTTTCATTCGTCAGCCACGCTGTGTGTGCAGTTCTGCCGTCTCAGCTCAGGATTTATGTACAGTTGTGTGCAGAGGGGTTTTCATGGGACTCTGCAGCCCTGTGAGTCCACCCTTCCTGCTTCCATAAGAGGGAAAGAAGCAGCCAGGTGCTGCTAATCAAAGGCGCTTGATTAACTGAGCATCAGCAAGTGTGAGCACCTCTGTACAAGCAGATGTTCTGGAACAAGTGTGTGCTCACTCAGCGCCACAGCCGTCCCAGCAGATTCACCCCGAGCGGCATGTGTGCAGGCCTCGGCCTGGTGCTACGAGTATGGCAGCACAGCTTATGCTTTACCTCTGGAACCTTTGGCCAGAACCAACCATTAGAAAACCTGTCAGCACGGTGGTGGACCGGTGATGAGTTGGACCCGCCACCGGCTCGACCGTGAAGGCCTCAGTGTACCGAAGCGTTCTAGAGTCAAATGCGAGGCCGTCTGTCTGACACCTAAAGCTCGCTGACATTGGGTCAAACAACATAATGATCCCAGGCACAGCAGCTAATCTGAACCAGAATCAAAGTGCCGCAATGATCCAAAGTCCAGACCTGAACCCGGCTGACGGGCTGCGGTGGGGCCCAAAGAGCGCTGTGCATGAATGAAACCCACCAAACATTCAGTGACCTGAAGTCACGCGGGTCAGAACTCCTCCGCAGCCATGTGAGAGACAGTCGAACATGAATGGGGCCAGATTAGCATTATTTTTAGATTGACAACACCAGGCTCTTATCTGAGTGGGAACAAATAAACCACAGGTGCATAAAAACACCAAAGACGTTTGATGGCTTCGCCCCAAAATCAGGTTTGAGATCTGTTTTACTTCACGTCTCCCAGCAGCAGCACAGTTGTGTCAGTACAACACGATTGGCTTGATGTTCTCCTCCTCGGCTGTCACAGAGCAGACAGCTGGCTTTTGGGGGATCGTAGAACTTTCCATAGATGAGGCCTCCTGCTCGGGTTTCTGGAGGTGGTTTGTTTCCCTCACGCTGCTTCACTTCGTCCGGCCTTGAATCTGACGATCGTTGATCACAGATTCCCGTTAAGTTGTGTTTTGCATTTGCCTGAATACCTTTGGCTCTGCCTGGGAATATTTCATTAAGCCCGGCTGCAAACAGCAGCTAAAGCACAACTGAAAAGCACTTTATTTTTACACAGAAATACTAAAAGAAGTGTTTTAGCAGTAAATCTGCATCGTCGTAATGCTTTAATAACCAGATTTTAAGCTTTTCTTTCTAAATTAGTCTGTTTATGTGAACATGGAGACCCAGCATACAGTTACCTGAGTTATTGGTTATTGCTGCCATCTGCATATCACACAGTTAAAATGTGCCATGATGCGTGTTTTATAGGAAAGCTTGTAACAAAGAGGCGAGACACATTCTGAGATTATAAATCAGCTTCCAGAGTGTGAATGTCAAAGTAAATGTTCTGGAAAATCTACTGTACCAGTGCACAGAGCCCCCCCCCCCCCCCCCCCCCCCCCCCCCTATCTACACCCAACAACACCCCCACCATTTAAAAAAAAAACACAAAC
>VOQJ01021353.1:0-12461 GCA_015052665.1 Apistogramma diplotaenia | reverse complement strand
GGCAAACAAGAACAAAACCGGGGTGCGCGGCACCCCCCCCCCCCCCCTCCAATTATTTAAAGCATCTCAAAAGAGCAGCTTTTATAAAAAAAAGTTTCACTGCAGTGCACATGGAATCCAGGTGGACATTAAACATAAGCCAGAAGTAAAAACTTCTGACTTTAATGCGTGTTGTACTCAACTTCTGAGCTTTATTTCTCCTGAGTTTTTGGAAAAGTAGTCCAGGTACTCGGTGCAGTCCCATCTATCAAAGCAGACCTCATCCATCTGCAGCTGGGAGATATAACTGACACTCTTCATATCAAAAGTCACTTCAGGACTCCCACTCAACGCAGCTCACTTTGAGCTGTGCAGACTTTGCCATCCCTCCCCGTATCCTGTCAGGCCCCTGAGCCGGTGCAGATTTACACCCGGCAATTTGGAGATGAGAAAAAAGAAGAATTAGCTCCTCCAAGTTCAGAGTCCAGCGCTGAAATGGATTTTTTTTATCCCATTTCCTTTTCCTCATATCGCATCCGGCTGTCAAAGACCATATTATGCAAAGCCGTCTCAGGAACTAGCATGTGCACATGGTGGATAAATCAGCAAATTTAAAAGGAAAAAGTGCTGGGATTGTAAGTTGTTATATACAGCTCCGACTCTCAGAAAGGTGTGGGCGATTAGATTTCTCTCCCAGTGGTCTTGTTTTCTGCACCACAGAAGGGAAGGAAATAAAGGGAGAGAAAAACGGTACGAGAAAAAGGACAATTAATGGAAAGTAGTTTATTTTTTTTGAGGTTTTACTTATTTAAACATTGAAGCAATTGTACAGACACAGCATGTGTTTTGTAGCTTTTGGCTCTTTTCTTTGGATTGCAGTGCGAGTTTCTTTGGGAAAACGGCTTCAATAAATACATTTGTAATATAATATCATTGTATTAAGACCGTGTGTGTGTGTGTGTGCGCGTGTGTGTGTGTGTGTGTGTGTGTGTGTGTGTGTGAAAGCAGGCACTTGTCATCAAAGGCTCTCAGTGGATTCTCAGGGAAAGAAAAAAGCAGCGATAAGGAAAAATGATTTTGTGAAGTTCTCACCGGCCGCACGAAGCGACTGTGTTTGTGATCACAGCAGCAACACGTGCTGCATCGATCCATCACACGGACTTTATAACCAAACCATAAAGATGGAGGTGCTGTCGGAAGATCCAGCAACACCTTTGAAAAAAGAGCCACCCACTCGCTGCTGTCCCGCCGCCTGTTTTCTAAGTCAGGTTTCAATAGAGACGCACTTCCTTTGCTTTGACCTCGTAACGTGGTGCGGTTGGTTTTCGGTCGGGGCCAACGTCAACTGTGATGGCAAGCCTGCAAAAACATGTCTGCTTTCTGGGCGATTGGGTTACGGCGAGTCGGTGCAGAGGGCGCTGTTGTCTCCTCGTGGATGAAGGGAGGCCGAAGGCTTCTGCAAGTTCTTCTCATGAGGACGCCTCCAAGCCTCATCTGAGCCTCTGGGTTAACAGTAACTAAAGTAACTCATCAGGTGCTGCACAGCGTTGTCGCATATCTCAGCTTTACCTCCATGAAGCCACACAGTAACGTCCAGCCACTGTTTCCTCTTCCTATCTAACAGAGGGGCGACTGGGTGTCTTTTGGTCTTAAGTGGTGAATGGCGTTGCTATAGTAATGATGCTGCAATGACATTTTAATATTTATGTGTATTATGGTGGACAACATGATATGGCACAGCCCCACTTGCAGATGCTCACAGCCTGGTTCTTGGTGACCTTATTAAACTGGTGTGAACCTCTTGAGGATCAGATCAGCTGCTGTCATTTTGATCATGTAGGAGAAGCTTGTTTCACATGGATGAAGTTTGCTTTTAGGGTTTTCTGCAGGAAGGCTGTTTAGCATGTGATTGGACGGACGCTCCCCACCACACGCATCGAACACCATGAATCACAGGAGCAGCACTGAGGCTATCCCCTGAGTTGTCCTTCAGTCTTTCTGTGATTGTAGTTACAGTACAAACCTGTGCCAGACAGGGAGGATAAACAGAGCTACAAAGGTCCTGCAAGGTGAAACACAGTTAGCTGTTGACAGGAAAAAGCCACGTAGCTTCACAGAACTCGAGGGCTTCAAGGATGTAGGAAAAAGACTGTTTGAAATTATTCAGAGGTCCTGAAATATATTCAATACATAATCAGCCATGAATGTTTTAAATTGGAACAAGAAGGTGAAAAACACCTAAACTTCTGATTGGAGCTTTTTTCCACATGTGAATAATGTCACAAGTAAAGAAAAAGAGACGTGCAGGTGTTTTATTTTGGTAACACGGTACAACATGTTTGATGGGGGAGACCAAACCAACAGACTGAAGAGCTAATCGATGAAAACAGCCTCTCAGGAAACGACTCGCGTTTGAAACGGCGTCTGTCTGCGGGTCATAAAGCTGCAGGTGCATCAGTCAAGGCTGCGAGCCAGACGGGCTAACCTCTGCCGAGAGGTTCACGGCAGCAGACTGTTTCTGAATCAGGCCCTGTGCGTAAAACAGCACCCCGTCATGTTTATCTCATTACAACAAATCATTTAGCACGGGCACCAGAGCCAGCATGCGGACATATTAATAATGGAATTCCTGCTCTGTTTTGCTGCTGTGATTTATTGCTTTGATGGAAACCTCAGCCTTGCCTTGAGATTTCTTTGCCTTGACAAGCTTTATGTTTATCCCCTCAATCGCCAACGGCCTCGACGGATCCAGGACCGCGGCGCAGCCTCACTGTGACCCGTGGAGATGTCTTCTCCAGTGGGAGACGAGGGGCTTCGCCCATACCAATGAGCAGCTCCACCCTGACCGGGGGGGCGGCTATACCACACAAGCTGAAAGAGGGCCAAAAATGGTGTTTCTGCAAAGCAACTTGAAAATATTATGATTGTGTTCATAAAGCTTTCAGTCATTCTGACAGGCACGAGCAGCCCAACAAGGAGGCATTGTCTGCACCGCACGAAGACGTGGGTGACCCCCGTGGAGGAACATGCTCCTACCAATGAGCTGATAAGTGATATGAGCTGTGGAGTTTATGTTCGAGTCGTGCTGCAGTGCACATGGCTTCCCTTCAGTGCTCCGGGTGGACTTTAAGAGGGGGACGTATACTCCACCTAACTGCTCCGACTGCTCCAGCACCGCTGCTACAAATTCATTTTCCACCCCGACCTCGTATACGTGTAGAACAGAATAGAACGCCTTTATTGTCATTATTCAGCTGCACAGCAGACTGGAGGGCCGCTGCTGGTCAGTGCATTTTACAGAATAAAATAATGGACAGCAATTTTAAAATGTTGCACTTCTTCACTATATGTACAACCACAACTCTAATAAACCCGTATTTTATTCACAAGAAAACACAGAAAACACATCAGAAGTTTAAACTCGGTCATTTTACGATTTCATGAAAATATTAGCTCATTATGAATTTGGGATGGGGGCAACAAAAGGCTGGAAAAGTTAGCGGCACTAAAACGAAACAGCTGGAGGAACGTTTACAGCTAATTACATTAATTGCAGCAGGTCGGAAACATGACTGCGTGTAAGAAGAGCATCTTAGAGAGGCTGAGTTTCACAAACTGCATCGACAAGTCGTGGAACAGTTGCAGAATAATGATCAAGGTAAATAATATATTTCACCATCTAGATACATAATATTGAAAGGGACAAGGCTGAGAGTCATTAATGTGCTCTCCAGGCAGCTCTGCATTCACACAGGTACGATTCTGTCATGGAAGTCACTCCGTCTTCTCCAAAGCTCGTTTGAAATGGACTGAAGCAAAGTGGAAAACTGTTCTGAGCTCAGAAAACATGGATGCTGGCAGCATAAGAGGCGTGCAGAGCTTTTAGAGCAACACGACGTCTTTTTCAGTGACGGCCTTGAATTTTGCAGCAACATCATCCCAAACCGCAGCCTGCATCGAATCCAACAGCACGGCTTCATAGTAGCAGTCTGGGTCTTTCACAAACGGGCCAAAGCAGACCTGCGACTGCTGAGCAGCTCGAATCCTCCGTCACACAAGAACGGGACAGCATTCCCCTCACAAAGGTCCAGCTGCTGCTCTCCTCAGTTCCCAGATGTTTTAAAGACGAGGGGATGCTGCACAGTGGTAACCACGGACACGTCTGCCATCAAATTAAAACTTATCTTTATCTTGATGGATCTATTAAAGCTGCTGATCAGTAATATTATTACTTTCTGTTTACACTTTGACCTTTATGAAGCGGCAAAGTCGTGCCAGGATTAGAAAACCTTTAAACACAGGATCCACTTCAAGTCATTTCATGTCATCATATCAAAGGGATGAATCGTCTGGGTTTAAAGGGCATCTGTTAGATTAGCAGCATCAAAATGCAGCTTTTTCTTTGGATGAAGAAACTTGGGGACACGACACACTCGTAAGTGAGCAGCTCGTTGGTCAGAGTCCCTCAATCGCAGTCTGTGAACAGCAGCTGTCTCAGTGCTCCAGTGTTCCTGACCTCTGGCCTCACCGGCATGAGTCAGCGCTGCAGCACGAGCTGCATATTAATGAGGTAAATGAAGCATACTCGAAGTATATTCAGCACCAAAGTCTGATAACATTTAAGCCCTTCCTGAGTCTGTTAGCCATGATAAAGCCTTAAACAAGCGTGAGTACATGTAAACATTTTTGCACACGGACTGAAATATTTATCCCTGGCATTCATACCTCTAAATGTTCCTATAATAATCCAATTCATCAGTCTCCCGTGTCTGCAGGGGAACTCACATGAAGTAGGACGTAGAACAGAGTCGTAGCCGTTCATTGTTTTAAAGTGTGCCAGGGCAGCGCGGTGACCTCCAACGCGGCAACATCTAACGAGATATTCCTGATGAATTGCGCTCATGGCAGTGAGAGTCAGGTTTCTGCCGTTTTCGCCGGGTATCATGTTTGCTGACTGTATAAATGTAGTAATTGAAATGTAAAGCAGGCTTCCCGTGGTACAATATTTACACAAAACTCCTCACATATGGTACGAATTGCTGGACAGCTGCTATCAATCGCACGAGCCGCATAAGAAACAGTCCAAAAAGGAATTTTGCATTGAGGAGGAGAGATGTTCTGACTGGGAGACTCCGAAGATCTCAGAGTAATTCCTGAAT
Source organism: Apistogramma diplotaenia (assembly GCA_015052665.1). NCBI lineage: Eukaryota > Metazoa > Chordata > Actinopteri > Cichliformes > Cichlidae > Apistogramma > Apistogramma diplotaenia. Next base: position 7,323 of record VOQJ01021353.1, on the reverse strand, counting down.
GTACAGCCTCACTGTGGATCCTGTGTGAGGGCTTCGAACGTCACGAGCACTTCCTGGAGTTTTCAGATTTTGGTTCTTACCTTTGTGAGAAAGATTCTGCTCTGTGTTCGTGTTTGTAAATCTAGTTTTAAAGGAGTCTGGTTTGAAAGTGAAAGGTTGGTGTTCTCCTCCTGCATCTCCTGGAGAACATCGGCATGCTGTCTATGGTGACTGACTGACTAAATGGAGATAATTATGATGCAATCACTGTGCACATGACCCCCCCCCCCCCGAGGCTGGATCTGCTGGAGGTTTCTTCCTGTTTAAAGGGAGTTTTTCCTTCCCACTGTCACCAAGTGCTGCTCACAGGGGGTCGTTTTGACGGTTGGGTTTGAATTATTTCAGCTGGGGACAGAAACTCACACTGGAGTCGAGCCTCTTTTCTTTTTTTTTTTTTAAACTCTGAACCTTTAAGATACATTTGTTGCCAAAATGTAATTTTTTTTTATTAATTACCCGCTGACTCTGGATTGAACCAGTCTTTTCTTGGTGCAGCATCTGTTCCAGAAGACCACGTTAAACCTCTCAGATTTGGAAAATGCCTGCAGACCGCTGCGAGCCTCTCTCCTGACTCATTTTGTCCTTTGGGGGTCACAGCTACATCAGTGGAAATCTGGGCACTAACTTCACTCCTGTGAAATTGAGAATTTCCATTAGAGTGGGTTCTGGCTGTAATTCCTTGTGGCTGCAACATCTCTGCTGGGTGTCCCAAAAGTCACCTATTCCCGTACGTTTTCCATCCCTCACCCCGACCGTTTCTCCTCGATGTGTTTGATCGTGCAGCTGCGTGCAGATCTGAGTCATGCTACGATTCTTCTTTCCAGTACTGTGGAAATTATTCAGATGATCAGCAACACATGACTGAAAATTAATCATATGAAACGTGCGGGTGGGGGTGGGGGTCTCTTTGCCACCTCACCCTGAAAGTGCCGTACTCCACGTCCCCCTGCCACGTATGTGCTCTGCAAGCAGCATTATTCAATTATGCAAAATCACTCATTAAGAGGTTTTGTGCAGATTCATCAGGGATCGGATCATCTCCTGCAGGCTGTTTCTTTTCATCTGAGACTTTCTCTTTTCTGTGAGTCACCGCTGATCGAGCCATGATGCAAGACGTGCACCGAGAGGTGATAATATGGCTGCATGCAGTTCTGGGGAGTCGTGAGCTGCATGGAATCAAATGAGTAGCTCAGCATTTGTGCACTCGCCAGCCAATCATATGGCTGCAACTCGACACATGTAGACATGGTCAAGATAATGTGCTGAAGTTCAAACTGAGCATCAGAATGGGGAAGAAGGGTGATTTGAGTGAATTTGAACGTGGCATCGTCGCTGCTCGACAGGCTGGTCTGAGTTTCAGAAACTGCTGATGTGCTGAGATTTTCCCTCACAACCTTCTCTGGGGTTTACACAGGTCTGAGCCACAGTTTTCTGGGCAAAATGCCTCAAATAACCACAACCGAGGTATGCAGAAGAGCATCTCTGAACGCGCAACGTGTCGAACTTCGGAGCAGATGGGCTACAGCAGCAGAAGGCCACAGCGGGTGCTGCCCCCCTCAGCTAAGAACAGGAAACTGCAGCTACAGTTCACTCAGTCATCACAACCGGACAACAGGAAAATGGAAAAAGGTTTCCCAGTCTGAGTCTTTATCTGCTGCAGCATTCGGACGGTAGGATCAGAATTTGGATAAATGACATTAAAGCAGAGCCATCCTGCCTTGTGTTGATGCTGGCAGAGGTGTGATGTTTGGAGGATATCGTCTCAGGCAGCCTGTGGCATTTAAGCAGTTCTGAGTTGGTTCTGTTGTTGCTGATTGTGTCCATCCCTTTAGAACCACAGTCGTCTTCTCGTGGCTTTAAGTGATGAAGCTCAAATCACCTCAAACTGGTTTCTTTCACTGTACTGTGGTGAAACGGGAGATCTGCATCGTGGATGTGCAGCTACAGCGAATGAAGGCAAACAGTGATCCAACCAACACTAACGAGCTGTAACTAAACTAAAGTACTTTAACTTTTTGTTTTTGCTCTTTTGTCTGAACGTAACTCCTTTAATGTAACAACTGCACGTTACCACTGGTAAACCTCCCAAATCTTAGCCTGAGGAAGAGTCACCGCAGTCCCAGTTAAGCTCGATCTTTATTAAGATCACATACAGGGAGTTTGGATGGAGCCTAACAGCCAAACAAACAAAAAAATACTTTAAAAGTTTCTACCCATCTATTCGCTCTGATTACGCTCGGAACAAAAGCAGCTTGTAACAATTACTGCTAATCTTTGGTAGCCTAAAGCGTGAGGCTGACACAGCCGTGACACAGAGTGAGATCACTGTCAGCAGCACAGTCAGACCTCGCTTTAACTTTCTTCCTTTCATGTCATCCTTTGACTGTACCACATACTGCACACATACTGTACCACATACTGCACACGATGGATACATGTTTATAAGGGATTTCTATTTTATAAGAATAGCTAGCTGCAGTGCGTGGTAACTGGTAGCTTTGTTGGGTTTTCAGAATAGTTAGATTAGATCACAAGCACAAGTTTCCCAGTAAATTATATTAAGTTGAGAAAATTGCCATAATTGCTGCATCACTCTACAGATATTTATCACAAGTCTAAGTTAACTTTTTCGGGCGGGGAAGGGGGTTAATTTGATGCCCTGGTGAATTTGTAAGTCGGCTCAGTTACTAAGACATGAACAGTCCAAGTGTTGTTTTAATAGAGAGAGAATATGAACTAAAGACACACATTACATAAAGTAATACATTGATTCAGTGACATGTAAATCAACGTTTGATCCCCAAAGCAAAACGTGACTTAAACTCCTGTTGGTGAGAACAGGGCCGAGATTTTGGTCCACTCCTCTTTGCAGAAACTCTCTAAATCCTTCAGCTTCCTCGGCTGCCACTTGGCCCTCTGAATCTTCAGTGCCCTCCGGAGGAAGGAGGTCTGCAGAGCGGCTCGCCCTTGTTGTGGGTCGGTGTTGTGCTGGAAAACCCATCGTCAGTGTTCTTCAGAGCTCGATTCTGGTTTCATCGGAGCACATTTTTGATCTGAAAGAGATAAATCTGTCACGTGGATGATTTATGGTCGCGTGGAAAAGGCTGAACTCTTGATGACCAACTAATCAGTTTCCTCCTTGTTTGACTTCTTCGGGTGTTTTTGTAGATGCTTCATGATGTTACATCAGTTTATTAAGTGCAGTTTTAAAACATGTTCAAAATATCTGCAGACATGAAGAAATGAGCAAAAATGAGGATTGTGGAACGGGTGATTTTCCATATTGTGAGCTTTTCTTGGCGACGCTGTGAGAAGCAGCTGACACCTGCAGGGATTTCTCCTACATGGGGCCTCTTAAACAAATCTGTCAAGAATCTCCAACATCCACCACGAGGTGCAGTCACACCCTTCCTCATCTGCTACCTGAAGATTTCCAAATGTTCCTCCTCACATCTGAGCACAATAACCCCGAACGAAGCCTCAGATGCACCCATGTCGTATTTATTCTGGCCCTGACGTGGTGCTGGAGCATATTTTCTTATAACTGATTGTAAATACCCAGAACTTTATTGCCTCTACAGCTCACTTTCTGTCACGAGCTCAGCCCTGTTATATGGACTGCAGAGCCTTGCGTGGGAACACCAAGCGGGACATTAATGATGCTTGTCAACAATAGTTGCAGCTCTGCTTTAGATGGAAGCTCCTTGTAATACCACGCATCCTCTGGGCCGCGGGCCTCCCAGCTGCCATGGCCTACATTTCGTGCTATTACAGATGCTTTGGCCAAATAAGCAGTAGAAACACACAGGGCTTAACGTTTTCTTCCCCTGGAAAAACATTCATGTCCAGTGTCCACCTACTCTGAACGTACAAAAATGCTTCCAACACGCTTCCCGTGCAGGCCAGCAGCTGACAACTGCTGACAGACAGTAAAGGTTAGAGTTCTGCTGAAGGCAGCGGAGCATTTATCTGTGACTTCTATAAGAGGAGGGGAGCACAAAGCACATTTGGCTGTTGGTGTTGCAGTCTAAGCTGTGTTCAGTGTTTCGAGAACATAACCGTCAGCCTGGTGACTAAAGGAACTGTGGATGTGATGCTGCCTTGTGGAGACCGCTGGGCAGGAGGTGGCGCTTTTTCCAGCATCCTTGCTTCTGCTGCTGGATTCAGCGTATGTGTATTGAAGAGTGACACATTATAGAAAAAGGGGAAAGCAGTGCAGCCATGAACGACAGCAAAGCCGACGGATTTTAAACTGTTAAACTTTAACTTAAACTGTTAATACTTTTTTCTTCACATTTGGATTTTTTTTAACTGAAGTAGCCGTGTCGGGTATAAAAGTCTGGCTTTGCTATAGCAGGCTGCTAGCTAGCGGTTAGCGTTAGCATTAGCATGCTAATGCATTAGCATGCTAATGCTAACACCCCTGACGCACGCGCCGTGCTGAAAATTCTTTCTGGCTCGAAGCCTGCTATAGCGCTACATCTAGTAATGCTTCATATATCATTTCACCACCTTCTCTGTTTTTACCGTATTTATCGGTTTATACGTCGCTCCCGAGTATTGGTCGCAGCAGCCAAAAAAATGCTTAATAATTAAAAAACATATATTAGTCGCACCGGACTATAAGACACACTTTTTGGGGAAATTTATTTGATAAAATCTGAGACCAAGAACAGACATTTCATCTTGAAAGGTAATTTAAAACAATACTGAGGAACAGGCCAACGTGACACATTCAGGTACCTGACGCATAGACAACGAACTGAGTACGAGCCTGATATGTTCACGTAACAGTTACTCAGATAACTAGCATAAAGAACATGCTAACAAGTTTACCAAACCATCAAGCTCACTCTGAATTCTTCATCCTCTGGAGGCAGACGAAGCTCCTCTTCCTCTCTGCGTCCTTTCCTTAGCCTGGTCGTCAGCTGCAGTTCTAATTATTCCGGCCTTCCTGAATCCCGACACAATGATTGTCTCTGGCATGCGGAGGATAAGTGAGACGTGGCTCCACTTCTCTTCAGCCTTCAGCCGTACTTATTGACCATAAAGGCTTCATAAAGCTCATCTCCCCGTACGAACAGTCACAAGAACGTGATGATGTCACAGTTTGACGACCAGAATTTTCCAGCTAACAAATGATTAAGGCCGCCATCAAAATAAAGTAATGACCCTTAACATAGTGTTAAAAATTTCACATGTACGTCGCTTCGGAGTGTGTCTTATAGTCCGGAAAATACGGTAACTGCATTATTTTTGTTGTAAGAGGCTGCGGTTTCCTGCGAGCGAGTGATCGAAGCCCCCTGTACATTATGCTACAGCCACACTAGAGAACAGTGGGTGGAGACCACAGCACAAACAATTCATCGTGTGCAGTGAATCTGGCAGCTTTGATCGGATCTGCGACCACTTACACTCATCTTCAAAGGGCCTTTGGTGCATGAAGATAAAACAGCAATGAGATGGAATCGGCCTGCTATCAGTTTGTTAGTCACATGATAACTGATACTACAGCAACGGACTGTGATAAATTCGTAAATATTATAAATCTGTTGCCTCGTGCAGAATTTCACAGTAAACACATTCAGAGCTGTTTTTCAGCCTAATTAGCTGTAGGAGGAAGTGTGAGTCAGTCCTGAATCCAAGTGACTCCTTGGGAGGAACTATAATCAGGGAAAACCATTAACAAAATTCCTATTATAGGCATTCCTACTCAATGTGGTCTCACGTACATAAGACCACTACAGTTATTAAAAATTAAAACCAGAACACAATTAATATGTAAGAAGATCAGTGTGTCCTTCGTGAGAACCAGAAACTTTTACTTCTTCATGCTGCACTTTGCAAGCACATCTTTTATGCCATGACTTGTGCACAGAAACAGTTATTGCTTATCCATGTTCTACTTTGTGGGCAAAGAGATGAGCTTTAATTGCAGGCACTGGAATGTTGTCAGTCCCACATAATAGCTCTCTATCCCACATTAGGGACATTGCTGTCTGTCCCTCAGACTGATGTTTCAACAAGATCCTCACTGGGAATATTAGAAGCAATTCTCCTGCAGCTAAAAGTGGGATTAATATTATTTAAAACATAGCAGCTGCGTAAATCATTGCTGCATCTCCTTAATTTTGTTTGTTTAATTGGCAAACAATGAAGTTTGTCCTCTAATTTCCTAACCCCAATTTATGAAGGGAGTTGAGCTGTCGAGTAAGCAGTGAACACCGACTCAGGACCCTGAAGCAAGCGTAACTCACAATGAAAGGTTGGATAGCAGTTGTGTTACAGCTAAGCTGCACGTAGCAAATGGATGGATGTAACCATCTGACATTCTGGATAGCCGTATCGGCTTCTCCAAAGTATTTTCAAAAAGTTAAACAGCTGATGGCTTTACGGCAAGTCCAGGTTTCCTTGAATGGGAATGAAAGAAATAATGTATTCCTCTGTAGGTTAGATTTATGCTCTCACATAAGAATTTAAGGAGGTGCAGTGTAAAGCTAATAAGTGGCATGTTTTTAGTGCTATTATTTAACCCCATGTCTGAGCAGTTGTGTTGATGTAGCTGTAGATGGAAATATAAGGCACTCTTTCAGAAGTAATTTATCTCCACAGCTTTTGGTGCTGGAAGTTTTTAGTTACGGTTATTAAATGGGAGAATTTTGTTCTCGTCTAGCAATTCGGTTAATGACACTCCTAAAAACACATGGCAGAGTTACAGTAAGTTCAAGTACTAAGTGTTGCACTGAGACTGTGTTTAGACCAATTATGAGCCAGTAGTCCCAGTGCAGTGTTGACCGTTAGCCAATTCTTTGCCACAGCTCGCAATCCGTATATTCTATCCATATATATATTCTATTCAATTCCATTTTATTTATACAGCACAAATCACAACAAACAATCGCCTCAAGGTGCTTCATATTGTAAGGTAAAGACCCTACAATAATTACATAGAAAACACAACAGTCAAAACGACCACCTTTGAGCAAGCTCTTGGTGACAGTGGGGAGGAAAAACTCCCTTTTAACAGGAAGAAACCTCCAGCAGAAGCAGATGGATATATGAAGCTGTGTGTCGTCTGCCTAACGGTAAAAATTGATGCAGTGTTTTCTAATAATACTGCCTAAGGGAAGCATGTATAGTGTAAATAAAATTGGTCCTAGCACAGAACCTTGTGGAACTCCATAATTAACCTTAGTGTGTGAAGAAGACTCCCCATTTACATCTGTAATAAAATGTTATGGTCAACAGTATCAAAGCTGCACTGAGGTCCAACAGGACAAGCAC
>VOQJ01021349.1:12626-23455 GCA_015052665.1 Apistogramma diplotaenia | reverse complement strand
GTTTAGTTTAAAATCAGTATTCTTTACTAATGTAGAAAAAAAGAACTTTATTATCTTCATACCTTTACTTATAAATGAAGTCCAGGTGCTGCTCCTTTTGGAGAACAGCATTGATAACTTGCTTGCTAACTGTTTACTGTAGCTTGCTGTCTGATTCTATTATTCTGCAGCCGAGGAGTCGCTGGGATCACCAGCGCCCCCTGCCATGAGGCTAAAAAAGCGGTGAACTTAAATGGAAAAGAACTTTAAAATACAAATCACTGAATAAATATAACCATTTATTTTTTAATTTTATATTTCCGTGATGCCTCCCTTGACAGCACGTCACTGCTATACAGTGCTAACAGTTAAAAAATATGAATCTTCAGTTGCAATCCTCGTCATTTATTCTCAGCCATTCGATGATTTCGAAGAAGGGGCTACGTGAGTACCACATCGCTAACCACCATGTCACTCTAGCATAAGAGCTGAAAAATGACCAGACAATAATGAGGACAGCTATACAGCATATGAAAATAAATATTTGGTGAAAGATTCAGTTGACTGGGTCTAAGCAGCAGTCAGTGTGATTCAGGTGCTCGGGATATTCCATAATAGAGCAAACAGAGCTGAAAGAACTGAACTCCCACTTCAGAAAAGTGTCTGGCAATTTGTAGCTGGCATAAAAATGCCTCTGTAGACATTTTTATTCTACATCTGTAAGAAGCAAACTTCCAAAAGTGAACGTTAAAAAGAAGCCAAACATACAAGGAAAAACAACACTAGCAGGATGCATTGGATGCCTCTAATGTCAGGTTGACTAGTTGTTTTTTTTTAATGTACTGTGCAGGTTTCACAACCAGTTGCAGAGCTTTTCTGTTTCAAGCACTGCAACATCTAAACAAGATTGGGAAATCTGGCCATGATTGTTAAGCACAAAGCAGCATTAGTCTCTCTAGGATGCACAGACTTCAGTGATTATTGTCACCATGGAGCAGAAATGTTGATTTAAACCTGCAGCCTCCTTTCACGGCTCTTTCAACATATTTCATGAAAAGGCCTTGAGTTAAAAATCGAATACTTCATAAAGGCAGTTTTATTGTAAGAATATTAGGGGACATCCACCTCCATTCAGTGTTTTTACAGGCATTTAAAGCATCTTCCACCTACCCATTTTATGCAGCGATGTTTGGACTGACAGGCTTACATACTGCGCTTTGCCTTCAGTGCACTTAACACATAACTCTGATTTACTTGTGATGAAGCCGTCCACCACATAAATCATCATCTTTGGTGACAATTTCCAATGTTTCATTCGGAAAGAATGAACCTTTAGCTGTTAAAAGACGGACTTGGCATTGCAGGTTTTGAGGGATCACATTTTCTGCATTAAACTGGGGAACCTGTTTGGATACTATCATTTTTGTGATCACAACATCATCTGCATACTTGCAGTTGGTAGCAGTGACAGATGATGCATATTCCTCTGGGTCTGGGTATCCCCTACATCCCTTGAATGCGTTCCAATCAGTGTGATCAAAGAACATCCAGAGCACAGAAACTGCAGCCTTCAGTCAAGTTTGATAAGGAAATCCTGGTCACAGAAAACAGAGCAACACAAACTGACTAAACCCATTACACAAGAGTACTGATTAGATTAGGAAGATGATGCAAAATGCAACAGCAAAAGCCTTTACAGTTAGCATTCTAAGTGTGAGATTGTGCAAATATTAAACACATTTAATGTTGGACTAATTTGCATAAATACAAAGCACTGAGTTTGCAGAGATTGAAAATTAGAGGGTTTAATCAGATACTATCATCAATCAAATATTTGATTGATGATTTGATTAGCACCTGTTGTGATTTTGGTACCACCATCAATAGTGTTAAAAAAATTCCCAAAAATAATGCAGTGAACACATTAAACTGTTAGGAAAATATCTACATGTACTAATCTGTAGTGGCATCATAAACTCACACTTAAGCCTGGATTGACACCAAAATTAACGGTAGCTGTTTGACACTGACTGCGGACACAAGAATGTATAATTTCCACCTTTGTATTAAGTACAATGGCAAATCAGTGAACAAAGGGAAATAATGAAAACACTAATTAGAAAATGTTTTACATCAATGCCAGCCTGTTGTTGGAGAAGGTGTGCTGTGAAGAAGGCAAACTGCTGTGAATGAAAATGCATTGTGTGGCCATTGTCTCTGCTTGGCAGTGGCCCCACACCACAGAGGGATGATAGGATTGCTAATTGAAAAAATGCTTTTGCTTTGTACCATTCTTGCACATTCTTAATTTTATTTTATTTTTTCACTGCAGTTATGATTACCTCAGCAGGTTAGCTGGGAAAGGAACTTTCCTCAGAAATAATGGAAGCACTAAAAGTGTGTTTGCTTCTAAGTCTAGCTGTGTGTGTGTGTGTGCGTGTGCATGTGGGTGGGTGGGTGAGCGTGCAAATGCCACAGAAGGTACCTCTTTATATTGCTTATTCCTTTAAGTGGGTTTGGAAGTGGAGCGCACACTTAGGCCACACACACATATTCCAGGACTTTAGAACCTTCAGTCATCATGAACTTTATTCTTAGTTTCATTCCTCATTTCATATTTCATATTCTTGTATTATATGTCGTAAATACAAGAATGACTCTAAATTTTTCATATATGTGAAATGAAACAGGAGGGGAGGTAACTGATGCTTTATGTCCGTTGCACTGTTAGAGAATAATAAATAATCATCCTTTTTAGCCATTCAAATTGCCCAAACTTAATTGGTAATTTGTGGTTGTTCTTTTTTGCAAAGATACTAATCTGCTCCTGCAAAAAGCACAGAAGCTTCATTTTGAGTCTATTATCATTTTATGTGCGGCATCAAATAGTTAGTGACTTTATGACTTAGTGCGATAAGCAGTTTATGACTCTGCAAGGCCAGCGAGTACGCTGAAACATCAGAGTTCTGTGTTGTTTATTTTATCGTCACTTGCAGGGAAACTGAGAAGCAGCCGTAGCCGACGTAATGATTATTCTAACTACAACCATAAATTCTAACCATGACGCTAACAACAAATCTTAGTCTAAAAAGCAGCCCCGTGAAAAAGAGAGGCTTTTGCAAAATGATTTCTCTGCACAACATTCTCCTCGCCTTATTGTTATTTTTGTTTGGTTTTTTTTTGGGGGGGGGGTGATGGTTACAAAGTAACTAAAAAAATACATGTAGAAAAACAAATACACACAAATAAGAAGATCCTCTAGCTTATAGACATGGTCCATTTAACCGCTGGAGAAGCCTGCACTTGTTCAATTGATGTGGGAGTGTGGAGCTGCTGCTTGCTGCCTGCCTCTGCTATTAAAACCTGCCAGATTAACGCACTGCTAGACAGCTCCACGGACACCTCCGGCTGGGAAGTCACAGTCCATATGGCCCTAAAACCTATTCTCTCACACATTAGTCACATGCCCACACGCACACACACACTTAACCTTTATTCTTTCCTTCCCTGTCTGCAGTAAATCTTCATTTTGTTTTCACCAGTTCTGCATAATTATATTCTGCGAATTGTTTACAGTGATTTTTGAACATAGTATTTATTTTCCCGTTGCACTTTGCAGCAGCTAAATGGGTTCCCATATTAAAATGAAAGCCGATGAATGACGGAGGGAAGTGGGAGTGAGAGCCAGCATGCCGGTGTGTGACAGTGGGATGCAACATGTGACATTCATTTAGGTCCAACTTCAAAACTGTCCTCACCCTCTTGAACTACTCAGTCTCTTCACTGAGTCCCTTGCATTAGAGACTCTATGCATGGATACTGGTAAGTGAGCATAGAGTACTGAGAGCAAAGGTAGATGAGGCCATTCAGGGATGATGATGTGCAGTGAATACTTATCCAATCATCCTGCCTCCTGGATTTGAAAAAGGGCTGAGTGCTGAGCTGCTTTCAATACTCACTGGCCTTCTGAGGGGAAGAAACCACAGGGAAACTCAAGGCGTTCTTTCTTTTGTGCTTTTCTTTCTTTTTCTTTCTTTTTTTTGGGCTTAATGGGCCCTGATAGTGATAAAAATAAATATCTGCAGACAGTTTCAGACAGAGCTAAAGAAGTGGTCATTAGTTTGGTTGATCCAGAATGAGCAGCATGCATACAACAAACCAGCTGCATGCTTTCTTATATTGTTGTGAATACTTGTCAACAGGAGTGCGCGCTTTTTCTTAGTAACTTTTCTTGAGATGGAGAGCCCAGGCTACCAATCAATTAAGAGCTAAAATTCAGATTGCAGCATAAAAGTTAAAGACAAAAAGGTGCATTCAAGGCGAGCTCTCACTCATACAAGCGCCTTCTTTTCATAATGAAGACCATTTAACGCCACTTAAAGTTGAAAGTGCTTTTTCCTGAGGCCGTTGGTGATTTTGTCTTGTTGCAGTGATGTTGACATGCACTTCAGGAAGTGGTTATTACTATTTGACATCACTGTTGAACAGATTTAAAGATGAAAGGTGGGCATTATATCCAAGATAAATTTAAAATATTGCTTTATTGTTGCCATTATTTACAGTTGATATTAACTGAGTCAGAGAGTAGCAATTTCTTGCATTTCTACCGGAGGTCTTGCACAGAGATCAGTTCCGAAAATTTTTTTTATGACATTTGTAAGCTCATTCTTCACAGTAGAAGTTGTCATTTTACCCATTTGCACTGTAATTACACTTTTTTTAAAAAAAAAGCATAACCCTTTCTAACAGTACTCAAATACAGTTGAGTTTCAAGAATGCAATGAGCATGCTCAAAAATAGGTCACAGTAAAGTATGAACTAAGGATGCACCGATCCGATATTCCGTATCGGTATCTGTCCAATTCTGACCTAAATTAAGGTATCGGATATCGGAAAGGAATAAAAAAATGAAATCCAATCCACTGAACATTGTTTAGCTGCTTTACAGTGCTTCAGCTTCGTCTTCTTCTTGTGGTTTTAACCAAGAAACCAGTTTAGGGCTGCGTTACCGCCACCTACTGGAATAGAGTGGGGATCAGCAGCTAGAGAAAAACCTGTGACATGTGTTTCTCTCCTGAGTTTACTGTTCAGAATTTCAGCTGTTATTTTTTCTCTACTTCAGATCGCTATGACTGCAGGTTGTTAGCTAGCGCCGGCGTTAGGAAGGACCCCTTCCCGTCAAAATATTCTTCATACTTTAATCCCTGATTAGTGGCTAAATATAGACCTGCAGTAGAAACGTATTCAGGAGAATGCTTGTGATTACAAAGCATTACAATATTACTCTCACACAGCCCCCAGTTTTTCAACAAATACTGAGAACACGGCAGCAGGCAGCTGTTTTAGCTGCAGTCTGTCTGCACAAAGACACGCACCCGCCATACTGTAGAGACGGTGCACAAAAACAGCTTTTTCACTGAAACCACCATTAAACCTTTACTGGGAAACAGCTGGAGGTCCTTCATCAACCACCTGATCATCAAGAGAAGAAAAGAGAACTTTGTGCTCCAGCCACCCTGTTTGTTTCACAGTGAAAAACTGCAGTACGGAAGTTAAAATATGCAGATGAACTGTTAATACAAAAAAAGTATTCCTGATCGAATTTCTTTAGTAAGTGATGGAATAATTGATAGAATATGCCATTCAGGCATTTTAAAAATGTGTAATTTTTTTAAAATTAAAATTTTCATTTAATTAAAAAAAAAAAGATCGGTATCGGCAGATACCCAAATGTACAATATCGGTATTAGTATTGGAGATAATAAAAGTGATATCGTGCCATCCCCAGTATGAACCCTAAATAATAATTTTGTAAATCTTGTGACTAAAATACCAGGAATTTTAAAAATTGTATTTTTTTTTCCGTGAAAAGATGAAGTGTGTTGTTATGATGTAATGATGACTTTGATTAAATATAAAGTAACTAATTTAAAGGCACCTAGATGGTATATATTTTTCTATTATCATAATTATGTCTGTTCCATGTGCTTTTCGGTGGGATGCATCTCACTGCTAATTTGAGATGATGTGGTTTTGAGCAGTGTCAAACTAAACACATGATAAATTTCTATTTTGGGAATATTTTCTTTGAAAACGATTGAGATAGGGTTATTATGCAGACGGTCTAATTATGAAATGAAGCATACATTGTGATAATATGCCTTTGATTAACATGAAAGGGGGTGGATGGATGGCTGACAGGATGGAGCATGTAGACTTTATAATGGCTTTGTAATTAAACACTGTGGTGAAAAAAATCACGCCAGCACTGTCCTGTTGAGTTGTCTTCACTGTACCACACATTTTGTTCCACATTCACACACAAACACACAAACGTGTGCTTGCGCACAGACACAAATGGACAGCGGCTTGGAATCACATGCGCTTGTCTTACTAATCCAGTGTGAAATGAAACTTGACTCCTGCTGTGGATGTGCCTCATCTCAGCTGAAAAGCAAATGCTGGTGTGGGCATTTTCTTGTCTCCACGCAAGGACATTTTGTGTGATTGTAGTGTATCTGCATGAGAAAACGAGTTTACTTTGTATCTTCAGTGCTGTCAGTGAGAATGCTAATGTTTGCATGTCTATTTTATGACACCTACAAACCCCTTAACATAATGTGATGTATTAGCTAATATCTGTATGTAATTGATATTCCACACTGCAATTTTGTGTTGATTAGACTGTCTAAATACAGTATAGATGTCATTACTAGTAAAGATCCGGAGAACTTTTTATACCCTTTATCTTTGTGCATACTTACATGCCTTGGTAATAAAACTCTGTAATAATGTTGGAGTAAAAATGCAGTCGTGAAATGTAAATGCAGATCATTTTGTGCACTGCATGAACTTCCAGTGTGCATGTAATATATTTACACTGTGTGTAATAAAAATAAACTGCTGTCGCTAAAAGTGGTTGGAGATATTCATCACTACATGTGAGCTGCAACAGAGTTACAACAGAGACACTGTGCTGAGTGTCAGTGGGATTTTCACTTCTAAAACTTCATTAACCCCACACTGAAACCAATGAGGCAATCTGTATATTCTTAGTTTTTATCGCTCATATTCACATGCATACATGGTTATGCTGAACTTTAGTGAGAGAAACAGTGCCATCTCAGTGTATCATAATGGTTTGAATAAAAATGTTATGTCTAACAAAGCAACTACACTTAAGTGATCGCTCTACAAACCAGCCTTAACAGTGATTTATGAAGCAAAATATAAATAAACTCAGCTGTTGACCTAAAATCCACAGTTGCACAGACAAACTCAGACAGTTTTTTTAGCCAGTGCTAACACTGCACAGGCAACATTGTTGTAGTATGGATAGCACTGTCTCATATGGCTGGCGCATATTTTTGCTTGTCATGGCCTGAGGGCAGCTGTTCAGCTGGAAATAGTTCAGTACCATGGAGAGATCCTGCTCAGCTCATTCTTTCAATCTTGAGAGAGATCAAAAGGCAACAGAATGCCTGTAAGTGGAAGATGCCACTGAATAACATCCAGTCGTAGCAAACAGAGCATATTATACAAGTCACACTTTGTGGTGGTGAGTGTCTTGTTTCCAAAAGAAACGTGTTGCCATATATAACTGTTAGGAGGAGATGGAGGCTAAAAAAGAGAGCTCATCTTGTAATAGTACTGACTATTCAGCTGTAATCTTAGGAGATAGCTCCAAATCAGCCTCAAGGTGCTTAAAGACAGGCATTTTCTTTTCTTAAATACCTTAATGAGACCTCGGTGCACTTATGTCTGCGTAAGTGTGTGCATTTCCCTAAAAATCAGACGGCATGTCCATTTAATCTGGCTATAAAGAGAGAAAATTCAGCAATGGAGGCCAAATGGACATAGATGGATACAAGGCAAGAAATGGGTGGCTATGTTATTATAGTGATTGGCTTTGCTACCTTGGTAAGAGCAGGAAATGGGTGTAAATGAAAGGGCTGATTGACTTTCTCAGAGGGTGATAATCAGTGCAGTAGAGCCTAATGTCTTGTCAAGGCTTTTAGTTGAGATTTTCTCACCAGACAAACAAGATTTCACTTGTCTCCTGCTAAGTACTTCCCAGGTTTTGAGACAGTATGTTAATGTGTGTGCATTACCCACAAATAAGTCCATATTAAGCTGCCCTTCAATCGGCACAATGTGAGCTGCAGGTTCACTTGGTCCTTCATTTCACGTCCTGAAAGGAAGCTTTTGTGAGCCGGTTCCGCCTGTATCTGATTACCCACTGGCTTAATTGATCTAATTATTGAACTCTGCTTGTGGGTGCTTTGTGTTTATCCATTCAGGCAAAGTCTTTAAGATAAGGATATGCTTCTTATCATTCTTTTCTCTTTTTTTGTTTCCTCTTCCTGTTTGGCCGTGAACTATTAAGTCACAGCATGCAATTATCAGGTTAATTGTGCAATTCAGGGGAGGTTGCAGTGGTAAATGTAGTGTATTGCTATTCTTAAGTAAGTTAATTAAACCTTCCCATGCCCCGCAAAATACCCTGTTTACAAAACACAGAGGTATTGGCACAATAAAACAAATACATGGCAAGAATATTAGGAAGATTATTTTCCAACAATAGGACAGTTTACTGGTGAAAAAGATGGCATGTTACACAGTGCTGTAGGAGATCTCTGCAGCTAAACAAATTAAATTCATGTTCCATTTCTTACTCCATATAAACCAGGAGTCTGCGTCTGAACAGCATGCTGCATTCGTCCTGTTACAGCTACACAACAAATGGTGCCCTTTTTGATCATATGCATATATTTATCACCAGTGGGAGTTCTTTATTCAGCAGTGTTGGCCATCTCAATCATTGCCTTACTCCATGCTGTATGTTTTCATTCAGGCCGCACTATCAGGGATCTGAAAAATATAGAGACACGCTGAAACTCTGCATGCAACGTGCGAAACCCCTCGTCTGATTAATATCCTAGATTAAAAATAAAGATCAAATAAATGGAAATGTCAGCAAGAAAAATAAAACTCTGGTGCCGTCTTCTTCTTTCAATAGCAAATGTGTCAACAGGCTGATGATATTGCTCGTACCAAAGATAACCATCTCTTCATCCATCCAGCCGTGATTATCAGTCTGTACAGAAGGCTCACTCCAGTGCTCACAGCGGCTGTCTGATCACATTCTTCACCTTATTATTATTATTTTTTAATTTCCTAGGGTGATAATAAATCAAATGGTAAAATCACAACCCCATTTATAAATTTTAAGTACAGCTCCACTGGTCATTTTTTCCCTGCTTTTTTGTTTCTCACGACTGTCAATTTTTATTTATTTATTTATTTTTTGGTGTAATTTCTGCATCCCTCAGAGAAGTAATTTCTATTAGTGCAACCATCCATTCATCATCACTTCTGTCATCTTATGTATAACTTCATTGTATTTCCATTATTTCAGCGACTTGGAATAGACTGCCGGATTGTTTTCAGGGTTGTGCACAAGAACAGAGAGTTCGCCCCTGACCCACTTCCAAGAGCTGCCTGGTTAAACATCCTCCCCTCTCTGCAGACACTAACACAGTTTGAATAACACTAAAAATAGACGGCAATTAGCTTCGGGAGAAGTAATCACATGTGACTGTTAATTGAAAAATGCCACATACATATTGGCATCACATGCTGCTGTGATGATTGTTTAACACTCTCAAGGATATAATTTCCTTCTCGGCTGCCGCTGTTTGCACAGATACCATATTAGCTCCGTAATCCCGTATTGTCATTATGGTGTTATCAGTGTGCATAGTGCAACTTCTCCCCCCTGTGTCAGTGACTTAATGATTCCCTGTTTAACCCACAATGTTGATAATGCACCATTCTTTTATTAATTTTGCCATTATATAGTCATTAATAGTAAGCAATACCCTTTTGAAGCCTAATGAATTGACTTGAGATTCACTGACAATATTTCCACTCCAGTATATGCAAAGGGAGCTTCACCGGGCCATTATACAACACCGGGAAGCAGCATTTTCTCCGTCTGTGTGTTTGTTTGTTTGGTTGATTGATTGATTGATCAACTTTTCATCCACTGTGAGAAAAGATCACGGTAGAAGGAAAGTCTCCATTTCTTGGTACACATGTCGCACAATATTCATCAGACAAAAGTGAAAGATGATGCTGACTCTTGAACACGTTATTTCAGAGCTGCATGCAGCTTGGTTTGCTCCTTTTTTCTGTATTACAGTAATTTTTAAACATTATCTCAACACGTGTGCACTTGTTCAGCGAAGCAGAACTATGTGGAGACGAAGAGAAGGGGCTTGCTGTTTCACAGACATCTGTGTGATCTTTTGATCTTTTGCTGTCCTGTTTTGTTTTTTTAACCTAAGAGTCTTGTTCACCGTATGTTGAAGCAGATTGATGGCTGGAGTTCCTCCCCTGTCTCTCTCTCTGTGTGTGTGTGCTCATCAGATTGGTTTTATACTGTGAGATCAGAAATGTCACAAAGAACAAAACACACTGGACAACACAGATGATGACATTTGCATATCTGAAAGGCATAAGCCTGCAAACATCCATTCACATTTACTTACACTTACATGCTCACACACACAAAATAAAAGCTTCATTCAGGTAAGCCCTGCATCAAAACTAAAGGCTGGTTATAATCCCACATTCACATAAAATATAGACGACGCCTCTTTAAAATACTTTTCTCATTTTCTTTCTTTTATCTAATTTTCCAGCCTTATGACAGGTTAAACTTTCCCATTAATATAGTAGAAATAATAGCAATAGAAGAGTGTTAATAAATGGAGTTTGCTTTTTGTTTTAAAGAGCGAGTTTTGTGTTTGCTTTTAAAAGTCTTGATCTTGATTCTGGCTTTATTA
>VOQJ01021348.1:0-21155 GCA_015052665.1 Apistogramma diplotaenia | reverse complement strand
ACACCCCCCCCACCACCAAAAAAAAAAAAAAAACCTATCAGAAAGATATAAAAAACATTTTTCGAGTTGCCAAATCATCAATCTGGTACATCCTAAAAAGAATGAATGTAGTGTCCAGCTCAGCAACAGCAAAATGAACAATAAGACCACAGAAAACAAGTGTATGATGCCAGAATTCTTTCCATGGCTGAGAAAAGCAAATTCAGAACATCTCTTCAAGGGACCAACACTCTCGAGGAGGCTGGTGTATCATTAATACCATCATTAATACCAATAAATGCATTCATGAATGGAAGTACAGAAGGTTTAGAACAAAATGCAACAAAATTAGTCTTTAGCAGAAAACATCAAAAATCGGCATAGTGTTTTTGGAAGGGTGGGGGGGACATGAAGTGTACAGGGCTATACTCTCTGCTCAGAGACAAATGCTACAAAACTGATCAGACAGCACTTCACAGTGAAAATGGATAATGACCCAAAGCATACTTCACTGCACATCTTCACTGTGTGGTGACAGTAAAGATATTCTATTCTATTCTATTCTATCTGCAGAAAGGGCCTGGCAGAACACCTCAATGTGTGTAGAGGTAATGTATAAAAATAGGTGTAATTCCTAAAAGTCAATGAAAGTCTGCACTTTAATTGCATGCTGGTTGTTTGATTTAAAATCTACAGTGTACAGAGTCAGAACCACAAAACCTCTTTCTCCAAGAAACAATGGGCCTGCCTCTGTGTAATACTGTGATTTCAAGTCATTTTACATGTGAAACTGGCAACATTCATAAGTACTGGAAATGATATACACATGAGGGTGGAACGAGTGTTCTGATCTCCTGACTCTGTGTTTTCAGGGTTTTTTTCTTTTCTTTTCAAATGTATTGTGCAGTGTTTTTATTTTTGACCGGCTGTCTGGGGAAAACGATGTTCTGAGTGCAGGTAAAACTGTTTTGGTGTGTTTGTGAAACTCTGCCAGTGAAGTCAGATGTTTCATGAAAGTGGGTTTGCTGTTTGGAGGTTTGACAAAAGATTATGTATATGAATGTGTCTTAGCAACTGTGAAAAATCGATTAATTAAGCAATAGGATCATGAAAGAATTAAGTAGGAAAAATAAATGCTTCTCTAAAGTTGCGCAATACTTTATTATCAGGCTTTCCATTTGAGAGTGATGCGTTCACAAACGGCTGACACGTGTAACTGCCCCACCGCCCCTCCCACGCAACACACGAGCCTTCTTCCATCTCTCACTGAGCACACAGAGACAGTGGGGCACGTGTTTCTTCACACCTTTCACCCAAATGGCTGCACAGACAGACAGAGATAAAGAAATGGGATCAAAAGTTCAGTCTTTTTCTCCAACAAACTTACGCTGATTAGAACAGCTGTTTGTCCTCTTAAAATTTAAATCATGTTGCCAGATAAGCCTTCGACGACCCCCCCCCCCACTCAATATTGACAATATAAAATGCATGCAGGTAGTTTAGAGCAGTCATATATTATTAAGCAGTATCACCTGGAACACGACTATTGCTACATTTTAAATAGATTCAAATCATCGGGCGACCTTTCACATTCTTCATGCAAAATTCAAACAGAAGGTGACCAAATGATCGTAGTTTGTTGAAGTGTGACTTCGCACCTCGACACCGTGGCGCATGGAGACACTCGGGGACGCGTCAAAACGCAATTTGGCACGGGTTTCCAGGCCCTGATAAATAGACGCTTCCTGCCTTCATCCTCACATCCTCAGAACACTTTACGCAAACTAGACCACCACAAGGGGCCATGGAGGCTTGCGCCAACAAGAGTGGATTATCGTCTCTTTCTACTGGAGACAATTCGAGCCAACAGTCTGAGTTATGGAGACCATGGTTTCGAAATGAGGGCAAAAATGTCGAACACAAGGTACGCTTTGCAGCTTAAAGTGTCTCTTTTAAAATCCAAACAGGTATGGCTTATTGGTTAAAAGACTAAAGAGATCGCTTTGTTTTAGACTTTTTCAGTCCACGAAGACGTCACTGGTGCAAAAGAACCCAAAACACCTCAAGTCATCCATCCAGTCAAGTACGTGTAGTTTTATTAAATAGGGCATAGCTTAAAAATGTCATGTAAGTATATGTAAATGTGCGTATAGATAAGAAAAACATGCATTGTTTCCTGTTTGAAGGTTGTACTGGCCCAAGTCGAGATGTTTTGATTATCTATACCGGGACGCAGAAATACTCCTCCGCAACTATCCGGTCCAAGCAGCCATCTGCCCCTATGAAGACACCAGCAGCGACGAAGACAACGACGATGAAGAGGAGGAGGTTGAAAAGGAGCAAAACTAAAAATCTTCGAGACCTTTGAAGACTGTCGCATAATGCTACAATATTTATATATACCTTTTAATTTATTCCTGTAATTATATGTAAATAGTTCAAATACCACTTACCGAGAACGTAAATGCTTAAGTTATTCTCTCTATCTTTCTATCTCCTTTGTGTTTTATAATAAAATGCAGGAAATGAATATCGTTGTCTGGGGCTTATTTGCTTTGAAAAAACACACACAGAGTGAGACACACACATTTAAGTATTCAGAGCAGAATTGACTCCCTCAAGGTATTCAAGGGAAAAGGAAAACACCTCCAGTAGGACTGTGAAATTTCCCACGCTTATGAAAGATATCGGGTCGATTTTCTGCAAGTGTAGAGCGTGTTTGGGCCTCTCATGCACGGCTGGTATAAAGTGGTCCTAACTGTATTTATTCTGACACGGAAGCATCTTAAACCTAATATGAATATAACCTATGATCACTCTAGATGTATGTAGCTCTCTTAATTATAAGCTGTAGCAAAGTTTTTTCTTTCCATATTTGCATTCAGTTTATTGGATATGGCCGCCTTCTTTCTGATGAGCAGCCTTTTCCACGTGGAAGTGCAAGGTGGTAAACGCCCCACTTCCCGTGCGGAAACTGCGGGACAGGTGGAGGGCGCGAACCCTGTCACCAGTGACCATAAAGATGGGCTGACACAGACTGATAACATTCTCAGAGAGTCCATCAAAGGGTTCCTGCCAATGTATATGTCGAAGTGCTGAAGAATGAAAATGACATTTTTCAAAATCCTAGTTGTGAGACCACGTTCGCCTCGCTATGACGCCATATAATTTGTGGCGCGAGCATCAAACAGGAAGTCGACTCTGCAAGGCAAGAGGTGAGGAAACAAAAAAGTATGAGGGTTATATATATGGCAATATAATCTTGTGGTTTTTCCAGTTAACTTATCCAGTAAACCAACATTAATTAATAGCGATTTGCTAATAAGGATTTCCCTTAAAGCTCTTCTTCAGAGACTGTGAATAGAGCCAATATCAGCTGCCTGTCTAGAGAGCAGCATTCAGCCTTTGTTCTAAAAACCCTTTGATGCAGTTTGTAATTAGGATATTATGTCCTTGCTGGAATGCGGAACCGATTTTTATTGTTTTAAAGTTATGGTATCAGGTTATGATTTCCGCTTGTAATTGCAGTAAATCCTGACAAAGTGGTGGCTTTTAAACCACCGGACAGATGGAATCTTCAAACAGTTCCCTCAGCCTGGATGAAAGGGTTATTAAAGTGACGCTCGTTATGTTAAAGTCCCATGACCGTATCTGTTTGTGTTTGAACGTGCTGATATTGCTGTGAGCAGTCCAGTGTCGGTTGCTGTACAGTTGAACTGCTGAACTTTCCAACTCACACCAGTGTTGACCTCTTGAGCTGTGCTGTGGGAACTTTTTAGATCATGTCTAGGTGTTCTGAGGAGTGCAAAGTTTGCACACCTTCATGGTGGGAAACACATTTTGGTGACCTCACTGCACTGGAGGGAATGCACCCCCCTCCTGGACTGACTGCAGACTGTGGCTGTTTAATTGATTGCAAAATACTTGTGTTCACTGATAAACCTAAACCCAACGCAGCTTTGTTTCCTCGGACACATGCTGGTCTTGTGTGCGCTCGTGTGAACTTGAGTGTGAAGTATACAAACACCTGAAAAAGTGGGTTGTGTTCCGCCTCAGGTTTGACCTCTGTAAGCCACATTTATGACACTTACACCAGCCAGTAGCAACGAATCATATAAATATGAAGTGATAGGCATTACTTGTGCCCTCATAGCTGCGTGCAGCACAGATGCATCGTAGTTACAACCACAAACTGATTGTTTATATAAAATCCCAGTTTGGTGTTACTCAAACCTGAGTTCTTATCACTGTTCACTAAAAATCAATGGCAACATCGGGATTTGTAATGTTGCATTACTGTTTTTATTAGTTCATTTGGAGAGTGTAAGTGCTGGCATGCCCCTGTGAACTTTGACTGCACTGGTGGTGCGATTGTAGACACCGAATGAGGTGGTGAAGTGTGAGTCAGGCAAGCTGGGACTCCTGGCTTCCCACAGTCACACCTTTGCTTGCCTGTGTGAAAAGAGGGCTTACTGTTAGAGAGGCATCAAATCATTTTGATTTTGATCTGTGCTTTTGGTAGATCTTGTATTTGTTATCTTGCTCAAAGACATTTAAATCAGCTATACCAAAAGGAGGCGCTGTGCTTCTGCAGACGTCAAAAATACCCATCTACTTTTAATTACCAAAATGTTTTTTTTTATGTTTCTATAATGATTAATCCACCACATATTGTTGTCATCCATGACTTTTCAAATTTACAGAAAATTTTTTTTACTAAAAAAATAGTAAAGCACATTAGTATGTTTTAATTACGATGCTGAATTTGAACTATGTACTTGCATCCCTGAACATAAACATTACTTTGAGTATTTGATTCACTTCTGACTTCTCAGAGATGTAAAACATTAATTTAGTTTGTTATTTGCATAATAAATAACAATATATACAGTATCAGTCCAAAGTTTGGATGCACATTGTTTCTAAAATGTGTTTTCTTATTTTTATGACACATGGTTCAATAAATTTGTTAAGTGCTTCATGCTCGGTACTGCGTGTATATATGCAACACAAGTGTCACACATTTTTGTTTCTATTACACACATCAAATTACAGACTTTTGAAACATACCAATATAAACACAGTGGGAAACACTGCAAAGAAAATCCGTGCTTATATACACAGATTGGGGGAAAAGAAGGGGGAAAAATTAAACATTTTGCTACATTTTACTGGGACATAACGTAGCCTTTCAGAGTGCAGACAGGCCCCATATTCACTTATGGAGCGTTAGATTGAGTTGTCATGCGTCATTTGTAAAGCCACACAGCTCAATGCGGGTTTTTGACCAAGAGATGGAGCAAGAGAGCCAAAAGAGATTCTTCCACTGGTTTGCGGAGGTGTGGTGCAATTGCGCAGTAGATCCACATGGGGGCTGTGTTGTACTTAAGAAGGAACCAATAATTTTCAGCTATATATATATATATAATCTTATATGATGTGAAGTTTGAATGTTACACCAACCCCCCAACAGCATATATATAACATAACATATATATATATATAAAATAAGAAAACACATTATATATATATGACCAGAGTTTTACAAGATATTGCCCTTGTGACTTTTTTATGCATCATACAGAAAAATGCATTATTTGTGATGCAAAATGTTAAATTATAAATGGTGCATTGCTGTCATTTTCCAATGAATGTAATGATATAAATTATTTATACAGGCGAATACATAATTAAATTATTAGGGTTTAATTCTGGAATTTTAATTTCTGGAAATACTGAATCAAAGTCATCTCTTCTGTTGAGATAAAATACACAAATGTAGCTTTAAGCTTCAGCTTCAGAATGTACTTTCAACTCGCAGTGGACTTCAAAATTACAGTTCTATATCTGCAACTTCCAAAATAAAAGAAAGTAAAATAATAATAATGATGACACCTGCCGGTCATGCAGATTCCCCAAAAATCGGATGTTTAAAGACCACGTGTGTGTGATGAAGCAGCAGAAACACACAGACTGGGCAGAAGTTTTCCAGTAATGACACAGATGAGCTGACGCATAAATCTGCAAATGGAGTAAACCCCCTTAGTAGCTACGTATATATCTGTTGAGTAAAATAAACCACTCTGGTTGCTCTGGTTCGTCTCACCCCCAAGAGCATGCTGGCTCACACTGCAGAGATATGTCAGTTGTGCTTTTCTGTACCCCGTTATCCCACCGTCCACTTAAATAGTTAGTTTGGTCTTCTCTCTCCGAGACGTGCGCAGTGGAGATAATTACAATTTCAGTAACGTTTGTCAGGTGATTACCTCATAATCCCCTATTTCATTTGATAAGTCACGCATTGATTTAACTCAGAGTTGGATCTAATGGAGTATCTTTTCCACCGCTACAGTGATTTGTATGCTTGGGCGAAAGGACAACAGCGGATTGGAGGCAGAAAAACAGGCGTTCGCCGTTCCCGTTCACTCGGCAGCTTGTGAAAGATGAGCGAGCAACGAGAGGCAGGTTTAATCACAGCAACATAAATGCAACCAGTAAATCATCGCTGTGGCTGATACAGAAACATGTGCAGGTTAGAACACCCCCTCTCACGTAAAAGCTCCCTGTTTCTTTCTTTTTCTTTTTTTTAAATTCGCTCTTCTTGCAGGCAGAGAGGGGGTGGGGGTGGGGGGGTGGGGGGATGAAAATGTTGGATGAGAGATAAGACAAGTGAAGGGAAAAGAGACCTGCTTGGTATTCACCTGTCTCTCTGGATCAATAAAGGTAATTTGGGCTGATTCCTCCCTGTAGGCCTCTTAGCAGACAGAAGGGGAGAGGGGTCAGCCACTGCTGAGCTGCAGGGAGCTGGAATAACTTAGAAACACACTCTGCAAATTACTGCCCCTGTTTGAGAATCTCTCATTCAGCTATTCCTCTACCACGACAAGAGCTACACTGTGATGCAGAGTCCTCCATATAAATGTGGGCTAACTGGATGTATAAAAGGCTATGCTTCCCCGATGTTCTGTATACCCATGTGTTAGTGAAGTAACTTCTTTCTTTTCAGTGGCTGAAACTGTTTGGCCGAGCTGCAGTTTTTCCCAGAAAAGCTTGAAAATTACCCTCACCTTTACCTTTATCCTAACCTTAACCCTCACCGGAAAAAAAGAGAGGGGAAACCAAAAGTTTCGTCATGAATATCAGTTTTCACATTTAAGACTTTGTGAAAGCTGTGATTCCTAGCAAACAGTTCAAAGAGGGGTTGTGATACCCATAAAGAAGACGGGTTTTGGAGGCCAGATCTGGGTGTCCAGATTCACAGGTCAGGGCTCATAAATTACTACGAAAACAGGGGTGTCAGGTAGCTACGCAAAGAGTGACCGGCTCTGATCAGCGTTTAAATTCAGAGTGATATTCTTTTTCTTTTTTTTTTATTTACATGCCACGTGTTCCTTTTCACTTTTTGTAATCCACTGTAAAGCTAACAGATTTATTAATTTTTTCGGGTTTATTTTTTTCCACATTCCTGATCACAACCTCTCGCTTTTAACCCTCTTGAGGCTGCAGCAGATCACATCAGTTGGTTATAGGCATGGAGGTTCTCGTCCGTCATGTGGGGGGGTCACCAGCCTGAGAGGAATGCTCCATGTCAAAGATCTCAGTAGAGGAAGGGGTCTCCTAAAGGATACTATGCCCCACAAAGTGTACCACACCTCTGGCCAATCATTGGCGCTTGTCCTGCTTGTATTGTGAGTTTCATCAAAGTACACAGGTGTGCATTGCGCTGACACGCATCTCTATTTCTGTCTTCATATTTGTCTCTTAAATTCACACATGTGGCTAGCACAGTAATCTTGTCTTTGAGTGCACGTGTTCCCAAGCACATGTATATACTTGTACATGCACCCCCCCCCAACTCTGCCTCTTATTAAAAAGGTGAAATAGTGACTGGAGACTGTACAAAAAGGTTTTTATTGTATGTTGATTGCAGGGGAACAGAGGTGAAACAGGTTGCACTTGGTATATGCTTTAGCAGAGCAGGTCCTTCTGCGTTTTTATGCACTTAATTAGGGAGAAGAATGGGGCTCCACAAGCCATTCCCATGTGTTGATCCTAAAAAGTGCCCTGCAGGCTGGAAAGCGTTTTCCATGGGGGGGGGGGATGCAGGACTCAGGCTGGCCTTTAATGCAAGGTGCCAGAAAAAAAGTGTCAGTTAAAACTTTCCGACGACAATTCTGCTAAACAAAATCGCAGAAATTTGACTAATGGTCTCCTTTTGCTTTCCACATCTTACTGTCAAACTTCAATTATCTTTCTACATCATTAATGGCTTCTTGAGGAAGCACATATTGATAGTCCATCATGTGCGGAACTGTTTGAGGCCGACTTAGCTGACAAGTCATTTCCATTCTAGTACCCTGACCTAATCACCATATCCTATTATCATTCACACGAAAACACTAATTACAAAGGCAGGGTGAACCTGATTTATGCTAATGGAAACGTGAATATGCCACGGATGCATTAATCTAGAGTATAGGACCCTGTGCTGGTGTTAACTGTGATTAGCATGTGATTACCATAGCATGGGTTATATCTACTGGAAGCCCTGCTTCTGATGGGCTTGAGAAAATCTCTCTACTCACTGGCTTCGAATGAGACTGTGACTTTTCATGACATGAGGAAATAATAATAATAATAATAATAATACAAAACGGGCTATTTTGATGGTTTTATTCTAAACAAAAACATCTGAATTGAAGCGAGATCATTTTCTTTTTTAGGATGAATAAAACAGCCAAAGTGCTTTTAGTGACAGATGGTTCAGACAGTTGGATTATTAAAAAAAACAAAAACCAAGGGTCATAATATCTGATGATATACCTGTGTGTAAGATTCCTCCCTCCATACCAGTGCAATGACAGTGACTGGAAGCGTTTATGGTGCTGGCAGACATTCCAGTGAAGCCTATTGGAGTCACAGATATCTGAAAACCTGAGCTTGAGCATATGAAGATGCCACAGGAGTAAATGCATTTCTGTTTTATGAGTGAACTGACATTTTAAACTGGGAATCAATATGTTTTACTTTAAAATGTGTTCTATTTCCTCAAACAATGCCAGTACATTTGTTGGACTTTTGTCACTTGTTGATCAGTAAAAACTTAGTTCTCCAGTCACTAGAGTTACCAGAGTGACTGCAATTTTTAATAACTTGTGAGGTGTCCTCGGGTGTCTTGAAAGGTGCCTTTAAATAAAACGCATAGCCTGCACTCTGTTTGTTGATAAATTAATTGCTTGTTTTAGAATTTTGATGGAAGGAGCTCTGTGAAGCAGCATTTTCAGCACATAACTGGATACCATATAGTGTATGATAATGGTCTCATATGTGATGGGTTAGAAGTAATCTCCCATGATTGTTATCTGTGAGTGAGACATAGAGATGTGCTGAATTAAACACTTGCAGAGGTGTCTCCCAGTAGAAGTCCTCTGCACCATCTGTTCCTGCAGCCAGGCTGTTCTATGCAGCTTCCAACAGAAAAGAGGATGCGTTTGTTTTGGGATCCACATGAGCACAAAGAAAGGGGGCCCGTTCTTTGATTCCCGCTTTGATCCGTCCATTGAGAGGACCCAGCCGTAGCCCTCTATCTGCATCCCATGGCTTCTGCCTGCCTGGATGGGCCAGTGTGACGGCCGGGTTTGGGGGCTAGCCGAGCTGGGTGCCTTGCACATGGCACTCGTAGCATAAGGAGCCTATTGATGAGGCAACAGATTGGCTTTGAGTATACCTGATGGTTATCCCCCACTTCTCTCTGCTGGTCCTCCTCGCTCTCTTTCACCCGACCAAAGACAATCCCTGTGTCTCCCATCTTTCTCATACAAATTGACTATGTGTAGTGGATTTAAGAGAGTGGCAGAAGCCATTGTTGGGTAATCTGTACCGAAAAGGAGAGGTGATGTTGAGTGTAGTCCTTTTCTTAGTAAGGATTAGGCTTGGTTCTTCTCTGTTAGCCCTCTTTGGGTGATGTGTTTGGCTTTAGCAGCAGCTTGGCAGAGTTAGAACAACTGTGTGACGGGTACTAAACCAGCCAGCTGTGTGAGTGTGTACATGTGAGAGCGCGTGTGTGTGTGTGTGTGTGTGAGGAGTTTGTGTGAGGGTGGATTCATCATTAGCCGAGCAGAGGGTCATCTGGCTTTAATAGGTGTTCTCAGGTGTTGGTTCTGGTGTCTACAGCACTGGTGTTGTTTGCTGTTGGGAATCAGATCCTGGCTTTCCCCTTCCCCCTCCACCCTCCCTCCATGCTGCTTCAGTCCCTCTGCACCCCAGCTAATACCACGCTCATTACACTGTTATCGATCGGCCTTTGCTGCACACCAAAGGGCAAAGAAGTCCTCTCCTTTCCTTCTCTCTTTTGTCATCCTTTCCCCTCTATACCTTTTTATAATCTGCTGTCTTTTCCCTGTACCCTTTCTTCTCCACTGACATGCTACATACTGCTGTTTCCTCACCGGCAATTATGTTTCTGTCCAAACTGTGGTTGTGTTGTGGTGTTTGTCTTATGCCATATTTGTGTGCAGCAAAATAAAGAACATGACTTTAGACACCTACAGCTCTAAGAAGAAAACACTTACAACTCCCCTCCCACTCTTCTCCCAGCACTCTTTCCAAGCCTTCATGCTTGCTTTTCTCATTTTTTTTTCTTTATCTTGTAAGAGATTTGGTGTCTTGTAAAAGAAAACCCAATTTATTATACAGAAATCTGTAAAAGTATGCAGCCTTGTGTGGGCTGAAGTATACACACTGTGAGGTGACTTTGAAGGGGGTCTTGAATTACAACACTACGCAACCTACACAATCCTCACACTTCAGCAGACTAGTGTAGTGTGCAGGGATTGCATCTCAAATCAGATTTACTTGCTTACACACAGATGCATGCCTTGCATTTGTCATTGCTCAATGGATTCTAACAGATCACGAGACGTTTCCATATGGCTTCAAGTTGCTGGGTTGACCTTTTAAAAACGGATTGAGAAGCAACTTGAAGAGGTAAAAAAAAAAAAAAAAGTTTTTGTTGCAGCAACATAATTTTGCCAATTGCCGAATACCTGGATGTTCAGGATATTTTGGTAAGGCTGTTCCAAACATGATTTTCATTCAAGAGACTGGCTAAAAAGCTAAGCTAAGGCCTGCACTGCCCACTGCAGCTTGCTTGTGCTAATTAAACAATGTCCATTATATCTTGATAAGTTATTCACCTGTGTTAATAAACACTTTTAAACAAAGTTTTCACTTTTTGAAACATTTTTACCAAAAAAATAATATTATTGTGCAGTGTAAGAAGGAAATATCTACTGGCAGGATTTTTCCTGTATAAAATATTTTTGCCACCTTCAAAGGTTTTGGGCTCCCATGAAAGGAAAATCAACAGGACTGATTATTTCAACAAGTACTTAATAAGAGGGGTTTAATTCACACTTGAATACAGATCAACATATTCCTCAAATAACCAAAAATAATAGGAAAATTAATAGGCCTGTGTAAATGTAGGTAACACAGACTCACTGACTGAACTACATGCAAACCTGTTGTGCTTACATGTGCATGCATGGTCACTTCAAAGCTGAGTCACCTTGGAGCTGAACTGATTTCCTCAATTTTCTGACTGCTTTGCTGATTTTTAATTAAAAGTCAATAAAGAAGTTCCTCAATGGTAAAATACCAGGTGATCAATGCACATTATAGCCCACATCAGTTTTGTTTGCAAAACATTAAAGCTTTAATATAATTCAACATACTGAAATTATAAAATACAGATTCAGTTGTTAAAATTATAATCATTGTTCATTCAAACATATTCATGTCGGGTTTTGTCAAAGCCACAGGGAGCCACCGTAGATGGGGACAGAGCTGCAGGTTCGAGACTCCTGTGTAGATCCAGTCAAATCCAAAACATAACAGAAAACTGAATCATGCCTCTCAGCAGGGATGATATTGATTGATTTAAAATTGAGAATTTAAAAGCATGCCAGGATGTCTGAGAGCCCTGATGCTTTATAATGCATATTACCCATTGCCTGACTTTCATATCTTCTAGTAATATAGATAGACATTTTTGCAATATATTTAAATAGAAAAGTACAAATTGGTGCATTAATGTTCACCAGAATATAGCAAATAAAGTGCCTGATTTGTGTTTTTAATTGTTTTTTCACATTACATTAAAAAGTGAATAATCTCATCCTATAGTCTTCATTAAGTTACTCACTAACATTAAAATTCTTTGCACTTAATTTGTGCTTCATTTCTAATTTAGAGCAAAAATCTTTTTTCAGTTTGTTTCTGCTTGACAGGGCTTTCCAATAAAGAGTGCTGCCTTCTGATTGAATTTATTTGCATTTCTTTTTCTACAGTAACTCAGCAAGGGGTTGTCTGTTCTCTGACCTCACAGCTCACAGGCTGCATTGCCTCTTTAACCATAATTGCTTGCATACCATATTACAGCATACTTCTTGACTTTGCATTTGCATCCTCTTGCACCCTGGCTGCATGTATTCCTAAATGACTTCACCCAGTCTTACAGTGCGGTTCGATCATTTAGAACTGTTCAACGCAGCACTACAGAGGTGGTGCTGGGTCTCTTGCTGTTGCCCAGGTTGGATACCTCTGACCCCCCGCTACCTCTATGTCTTTGTTTCACGGCTGACAGAAGGAGTGCCAGAGCTCCTCCAGCTCGGGTGATTTATGACCAGCAGCTGCTCCTGCAGCCCATGAACTGCACAGCTGGGTGTCAGATGTGGTCTCCCTGTAAGGAGAAACCTATCTGGCAATCCAACATCAGTTGAAGGCTGGACATAGAGGGAGTAGGAGTAAAGAGGAGAGAAGACCAAGTGGAAGAAAGATGGACTGGCAAGACAAATTGCAGGGGGAAAAAAAAATAAAGGAAGAATGAGTTTAGAGAAAGCACAGGTTAGTAAAATAGAAAAATAGTGGCTAAAGAAACAAGATTAAAGTGCACAAAGCTGACAGTAATAAAGCTTGAAACATGTAACAGAGAATTCAATTCCTGGTAGAAAAAAAAAAGAAAGAATCTGAATGCACCAGCTAGGCTGTGCATTGATTTCTGCTGGTGTAGGGAAAGCAAAATGTTTGTATTATTTCATAAGCCAATTAGCTGCAAGGAGACTCCTCTCCCTGTGAGCCTATTGACCCACAGTCTGTGGCTGCAGCTTTATTGTCTGGGGGGTGCTCTATAAAAGATCAATAACAGGCGAGTGATTGGATTATGGGGTAATCAATGCATTGTACTAATATATAACCAGAGTGATTATAGAGAACTGGCTAATAGGAGGCCTTAGAGAGCTGTAATGACATCACACTCCTGCTGGTGGCCAGAAGAAAGGTGTGCGTCTAAAGTGAAGCGTGTGTGGACGAAATTATGCACGTGTGTGTGTATATATGTGCAGGTGCATGTTGTAAGTGTACACATGAGTGTGTATTTGTCTGCACGAGTGCAGGGGGTAGTGTGGGGGTAGATGATGGGTTGATTTTCTTGATTCTTCAAACAGCTGAAGAATAGTACTACCAGATGGTGTGTGATAGCTGCTTAGAAGAGGCCATCATCAGATTCCTGCTGTAACATAGTGACAGGGCTTCTGGGTTCAATGCAGGAACATATGTGGAAACTGGGAGAATAATAATAGCTGTGAAAAATAGGAGCTACATAACCTTCGCAATCTTATTTCTTAATTGTTTTTGTGCTGTATTTTTTTTCTCTCTTTGTCACATTGTGACATTGTGAGAAAAAAATATTGCAGCTTTTATGGAAATTGTTTTTGTGCAAGAAAAATGTAGCAACTATTTCGACTGAATATCGCGGAGGGAAACTGTCAGCAGATGTTTACGACAATTCACATAATTTCATCTCTGGGCGTTCACGACCATTTATTCGCTGGACTTCTAAAGAGGAGTTCAATCAAAAATAACAAAACTATATTTAGGGCTGCTGCTTTTCATATGTGCCATGAATTCCTCTTATTTATACAATATTTCATTTTGTCACTGTATTGTGAAAACTATGAATTTCCATGTGTTTTTTGTTTTTTTTAAGACAAGGGAAAAAAAAAAACTTTTTCAGTTACTCAGGAAAAGTACAAAATAGTTGCAAGTTAATTAAATGCACGCAGTTTAAAGCAAAGCAGCAACAATCCTGGCTATAATTAATCTTACCTTTTTATAAAGATTGCTGTTGTCAGAGGTGAAGATTCAACTATAATTACTTTGGAGGATGTTTAAATTCTGTGTACACAGTATCAAAAAAAAAAAAAAAGAGAAGCATTTCTGTTATTTTAGCCTACCCTCACTGACAAAATAGTGGTGAACAAATTAATAGAAACATCTGTCATAACACAGTTCAGTGACACCACAAACCGCTACCTCCAAATGAGGTGCATCGGCACCCTTATAAAATAGTTTTAACAAAAATAAATAAACTGTGATTTAGGTCAGATTTATTGCATATCTGTTGCATTACTCTGTATTGGTTTTAGCTATTTCTTCCTAATAAAGGTGCAAAGAGTGTAAGCACATTTTTTACAGCCCAAAAAACAAAATTAGATGTTAATTTTTTTTTCTTCTTCTTTTTTTTTTCTCTCCTCCCATTCGCACATATGCAGCCAAATTCGAGAGTTCATAAAGAACAGACATTAAAAAGCAGCCAGCTGGTAAAGTTGTTCATTGTCTACTCAGCTGAGAGGAGGAACGTGACTGGCAGGCTAATCTTGTTAGACACTTAACACCAGAATGGCAGACAGTAATGATGTAATGTTAATGACAAACCTTTTCACAAGTAATTATCTGTGTTTATCAACATGTGTCAGGCCATTTGATATAATTGAGTGAATGATAGCCACCAATCTTGTCACTCCCATTTATAATTTCTTTGATTCGCAGAGTGCTTGTTAAAAGCTTGAGCCACGACGATACCAACCGAGTGCTCTGCTGCACACTGATGCTGTGTAAGGTGCGCTACTTTTGTCACGCTTCTTTATCCACCAATTTTGTACCAAAGGACAGAAAAGATAGTGGCAGAGCGACAGAGATGTGGTTAAACACCTTAAATCCTATTTAAGGTGTCTTTGTTTGATTTCTTCTTAGCTGCTTTTGTCGCGTGTCTCTTGCTCAAATACGAGACAGAGATCTGGCCCTGCAGACTTGCACTGAGGGGAGCTTTGGTAAAGTTCCTGTTTGCTCAAGAGTTTAGGAGGCTTTTATGTGACAAATCGCAAAGGAGCTTTTAGAGGACATAATGGGAAGCAAAATCTTTTAAATGGAAAAAAGTGCGGCGATTTAAAAATAGTTAAAATCTCCAAAACCTTTATGTCGCTGCCTTTAAAGAAAAAAACCCCATTCTTCTTCTTTCTTTAGCTCCTCATATAATCACATGCAGATTGTAATTTAAATCCTCTCTGATCACCACACGAACGCAAGCTGTAACACTGATGTCCTAAATATGTAAATGATCTTTAGTTTTATTCTGAGCGTACATCTTCTTTATCATGACTTGCACACCGCAAGTTCTTGTGTCAGGCGGGAAACTCTGATGCAGGCGTCTCACTGCTGTTATTTTTCCTGGCTGTTTAAATGCCTGTTTAAAAGCTGCTCTCTCCCAGCGGGCTTGTCTTTTACCTGTCAGCCCAGTCGAAGGCACTAATCACCCCACAAAGCTGAATGAGTGCACCATGCGCTTGTTAGCCCTCATCCCCATCTTCTGTCACATCCTCCTTTGACATCCGCACGGGCACTTAATTCCCCCTATTATGTTCTTATGTTTCTATAGCCTCCTAATGAGACAAGAAAGGGGAGTATCAGGTTGTGTCCATTGATGCGACAGGCTTGGCGTGTGTTGAATGCGTGTGAATGCATGTGCCAGTGCTCTGAGCCATCTGCCCATCACAGGAACATGCCGTGTAATAACAGAATCATGACCGTGGAGATCAGGGCCCCGGCAGGGAGCCTTGTATTCATTGAGCTTTAAAGGCAGCCATCCAACACTGATCAGACACGCCCAACTTGTGCCCCCCACCGCCTCTTTATGCGCACCCCAAACGCTCATGTACCCCCTGATTCCGTCTTCCCATCCGCTTAGGCCTCAGACACCATGTTGCTAGGGGTGATGCAGTCCTCAGGGTCAGAGGTGCTTGTTGGAGGTGAGGTTCAGACAGTGGGCCCATCTGATAGGACCATCTGGATGAGTGACCTGACATAATTAGTTATTAATTCTTTGGGATCTGGGGGGAGAGTAATGCTCTTACTCACACCGCTGCTTTTAGCACCAGGATTACGAATGTAACTGGCGTTCTCCTCTGTTGGAGAGAAATGATATGGAGTGAGAAAACAGATCTGAATAAAATCCCTCTTAAATTTGCTTTAAATAAAAATATATATCTACTTTAAGTCAACTCGCTTGGTGGGGGATGTTGCTGTTTTTATTCCTCTCATTCTTGCAGTTAAATGGCCAAACCTAAGTGACGTTATATCACAGTGCGCTATTTCCAGTCCAGACACAAATTTGTAATATTTTCTGACAAAAGGATGACTGTGAATTCAAGAGAGACAAATTGTGAACCTGTCCACTAATCCACCAATCACCACAGAACAGCAGGATTTAGCCTCTTTTGCTTATGGTTTAAGGTTAAAAAGAAAAACCCAACTGGGAGGAGGCAATTTCTTTACCAGCAGAAACAGATGAAGCAGAGCGCGATGTAGCTGAGGTCTGCTGCATTTGTATTAGGACCACCTGACTCTGACCTTTTTCTCAAAAGCAGAAACAAACAAAAAACATTATCTTTTTGCAAAACATAGAAATTTCTCCAAAACGTAATAGTAGTAAAGGCTTCATATAAATGCGTGCGTTTCAAACTACAAAAGGAGCAAAAGTTAGAGGCTCTCCTCAAAGCCAGCTGTCAAGATGCATTCGAGGAAACCGATGAGAAAAGTGTATCCAAAGCAAAACTGATTACCTACATAGGAGGACGATTACAGGTTGCTGCTTTATGCTGAAATAATCATATACATTGAGACCATGGTTATTACACAGGTAATTACACCAGGCATCATTACTCTAAGTTTGATTTGGGATTCAATCATTTATTAGTGTTTTGCTTTAAAAAAAAAAAGTCCATCTGGTGTTCAGTCTCTTTGTGTGGAGTGTGTAATGTGACTATCAAGGACTATAGTGTTACGGTGTCAGCATCGGCCCCTCCTGCTGATTTGCACTACTACTGCTGCTGCTGCTGCAGGGGAATCTCCTCATTGGCATGCAGGCAGTGACTTGGAGCTGTGGAGCACTGGCACCCTCTCTCTAGAGACTCTCTCCTCGCTCTTTCCTTTCCCCTTCTTTCTCCTTGTCCGTCTCCTGCTTTCTCCCTCTTGCCCCCCTCACGCAGCTGTCACAATATCTGCTCAATACGAGTGCTGGAGGAGTCATAGGAGAAGAGCTGAGCTGATGTGCTGCTTTAGAAGCAGAAGATTTCAAAACAGAATGGCTGAAAGGCCTCTTGTGAGAGGTGTTGAATCAATCTTAAGATTTGTGAACGATTTGTATTGTGCATGTAGTGTGGCGCACTCGGGGGATTGTCCTTGCAAACTCTACAGGAAATCATTTAATAAAGATATATGTCTAGTGGATCAACAAAGGTATAAATCATGCGAAATGATTTGTTAGTATCAGAAATAGCTCTGATTTGATCTTGGCAGATTGATAGGGTGTTTACAAGAGGGACCGGGATGCAAATAAACAAACACAACATCTTGGCATGTGTTGAGCATTTTGCCGAGATGCTGGAACGAACAATGGCAGACGAGAGCAGAGGGAGAGTGAGCACGAGAGAGGAGACATGGATCCGGTGTGGCTCTGCGGATTTGGCAGGAGTGAAAGCAGTGAGAAGAGCGCTGATACCAGCCAGACTCAAGCTGTGGGCAAATCAAGCATGAAATCGGGAACAAAGGGATTCACGGGATTGAAGGGCATTAGATTCACACTGTCTGAGCCTCGGTGATGTGTGTGTGTGTGTGTGTGTGTGTGTGTGTCTAGGGGCTCAGGATATTGTACTTGTAGTCTTTTTAATAGCCTCATTGCTGACAGATTAGTGGGTTTTAATTTAAGAGTGAAATTTTTTTTGGCTTTGGTTTTGTTTAAATGATGGTGGTTTCCATGATTTTCATTTTCAACAACTTTTACCACAAACTTTGATTGTAATTCTATTGCTATGCTTTCGTTTGAATGTTGTTACGGGTTTAAAACAATATAGGCATTTTTCACAAAGGAATTGTTAATATTACAGCGTCACAAGGTCCGGTTCTTTTACATAGCAGGTTAA
The DNA here is from genome assembly GCA_015052665.1 of Apistogramma diplotaenia. Lineage (NCBI taxonomy): Eukaryota > Metazoa > Chordata > Actinopteri > Cichliformes > Cichlidae > Apistogramma > Apistogramma diplotaenia. The sequence goes on along the minus strand of VOQJ01021348.1, from coordinate 2,859 downwards.
GAGTTACCTATCAATCAATTTGACACTTACTAAAAAGTAAGTGTAAGCTGGATTGTGAAAATGTAAAATACTTAAAAGGCAACACTTGCTTAGTATAAACAGTTGAATGTCATCAGCAAATCATGAACTGACCAAAGCAAACAACTTCATTTATGCTACAGAGCTACGTTGTCCAAAAACATTTGCTAATGTAGAACTTGTTTTTTTGTTGCCAGTCCCACATTAAGTATCCTGCTGCTCACACACCAAAATACAATAGTGACAAAATGCACGTTCTTGTTTGAGTACGATTTGTAAACCATCATGTCCAGCAGATTCGCTGCAGGAAGCAATTAAACATAAACATTATTCAAAGAGTTTTAAAGATTTTCAGTAGGAATGGACATTTTTTTAAACTAGTTTTTGTCTTTTCAAGCACCTTGTTGACTTTGTCACAAACACAGATTATTGCTCTCATCACTTTATGCTAAACTTTCAAACTTAATCCAGCTTGATGCAGTTTGATGACGTTTGATGTGAAGCACCTTCATTTTGCACACTTGCATGATTTCTAAGCAGCATTCCAAATTCGGGAACTGCCACTGTGAAAAACTTATTTCCTTTCCACTTTCCCGAATGACCTCTCCACTTCCCTGGCTCGGCCAATCAGATCGACCAGATGACCTCAATATCCTGGTCCACCCAATCAGAACATCTAAATGTCCTCTGGTGCAATGCAGTCTGCTGCAGAGGTGTCACTTAAGGTCCCGGTTGAATGATTTTCCCAGGTCCTGTGCCACTTTATCTTTCCTTGACTCACAACCTGGTTTCTTTTTTTTCCTCCTCCTCCTTTTTTTTTGCTGCGTGGGAAATGTTTTAGTGCCCAGAGCATCATTTGCATTTCTCACTCTGTGCAGCTGTGTTTTGAGGCAAGATATGTAAAAGTTGTAAATTCCAAGCTGATTTCAGCGACGGAGAGGAATTAAACAATTATAAGATGTCAGTTTAAACTCAAAAGGTCATAAAGCACACGCGAACGGAAAACATGTTGAAACATTTTCCTTTGCGCTGGTCCGAAGCTGTTTCACGAGGATGACTTTTCGCAAAGCGCCACGTTGAATTATGGTGGCGCTGGTGAGGGAACAATTGAATTGATGTATGAATATGCAGTTGTGCCTCAATCCTGGGCCTGAAATCAATCAAGTAGACAGTCATTGGCTATTCTGAACCTTGCCACCTGCACCTTTTGTATTCTGTCATCGTTTGAGAAGTTAGGATCCATTTCTCCTTCACTGCAGTTGTGAAACCCTGGGGTCTTGCTCCTGTGGTTTAACAGTTTACCTCCACCCAGAGACGACTACGTGGAATAGACGGCATCTTCATCTCCTCAAAACAGTAGTGCCTAATAGTGCAAACTAACCTAATTCACTCATGAATTTTATGAGCAGCAGCATATAGTTAAATTAACTGCAAACGCTTTAATTTTGCAGCACTGAGGTTCATTATGATGAGTCCTTAAGAGTGACTAAGCGATTAATGCAAGACATCTGTTCTCATGGTGATGTCATACAATCCTTTGTTATATTTGTGATTGATTTGATTTAAAGACTAACATCTGCTATTCTCCAGCATCTCCTTGAGTCACTTCTAAAAAATGCCTCTCCTTTTTTACTTTAAGGATGAGCTCTTCAGTAATTATCGTAATTCCACACTTCTTCTCTTTGTTTTTTTTTATTCTACAATGGTTGAAAGTGACAAAATACTTCAGGGCAGTTTTGACTATTTCCCTTTTAACCAAACACTTTCTTCCTCCACTCCATCACATTGTAGAGACAATCTGTGACTACATCCAAACAAAGTAGCCTTTATTGAGATGAGTCACAACTGGTAAAGTAAAAGTCCCAGAGCATTAGTGAAGTATTCATTAAACATTAATGAAACCTAATTTCAACGTAGAAAAGTTTATGTAAATGTATTAGAATGTGGAAAATGCAGTATATGAAGGTTAAATCCAGGTAGCTTTGATGCATGCAGAATATCTTGTAGAAATGTTACTTAAATGCTGAGTGTAAAATGCAGATAAAACTCATCTAGTTTTACTTTTGCAAACTTTTAAATGCCCTGTTTTGTTTTGCATTGATATTTTATCTAAAAAAAAACAACAACTTTCTTCTCACCACAGCTTCCTCTTGTTACCTTTGTGAAAATCTTTCACTCTGCTCGCACACAACCTTACAGTTTTCCTCTAACTGTTAGACTGTGTACCCGCCTGTTTCTGTCTATAGACTTGGTTGGGGAAGTATGAGGTAGTTGGGGAGGTGTATACAAGAGTGCGAAGTCTGGGCAAAAGGCCCAGTGTTTGGCCACATTTGTAACTGACTCTACACGTGAAAGCCTTCAGGGCACATCAGGCAAAATTCCCAGTATTCAGGAGAAAAAAACAGGCCTATGATTATTGCCGTATCTCCGCACTAAACACAGGCTCACTCACACAAATACACACACTGTTCAGAAACCTTGATGATGTCAGCAGCAAAGCAGTATAAAGGTTTTGCCTCTTGGAATAACAGCAGCACCGATCTCTGGCAGACCATCAGTTAGTCATGTCAGCAGTAACTGATGGAAGTTCTCCATCCAGGCCCAGACTGTGTCCAGGTCTTTTGTCAGCACAGACAGACGGACAGGCAGACAAGCTCTCCAACTACATTTAAACAACATACATTCATTAAAATACACCACAGCGAAATTACCTCTGAGACGAGGTTAGAGGCTAAATGTGCAGATTTAACCGCTCCAAACTGCAGTTACTTTGTAATGATCTGTTCAGGATTTTTTTTTTTTTTTTTTTTTTTAAGTTGTGTTTTGTATTTTTTTCTTATC
>VOQJ01021342.1:11872-28122 GCA_015052665.1 Apistogramma diplotaenia | reverse complement strand
ATCAACATATCTGTTAGATCCCATCCCTACACGTCTGCTCCAATAGGTTTTGCCATTAATTAGTGTAATCTTAAATATGATTAAGCTCTCTCTGTTAATAGGCTACGTACCACAGGCCTTCGAGATGGGAGCACTTAAAACTTTAAGTAAAAAGCCATCACTTGACCCAGCTGTCTTAGCTAATTATATTAATTATCTAAACAAATCCTTGAAAGAGTCGTTGTAAAACAGCTAACTGATCATCTGCAGAGGAATAATTTATTTGAAGAGTTTCAGTCAGGTTTCATCACAGCATCAGTGAAGGTTACAAATGATCTTCTCGTGGCCTCTGACAGTGGACTCATCTCTGTGCTTGTCCTGTTGGACCTCAGTGCAGTTTTGATACTTCGTATCTATCTAATAGACACCAATTCATTCATGTAAATGGTTCTTTACACATTAAGGTTAATTATGGGGTTCCACGGGGTTTTATGCTAAGACCAATTCTATTTACACTATACACGCTTCCCCTAGGCAGTATTATTAGAAAGCATTACATACATTTTCATTGCTATGCAGATGATACCTGATTTTATCCACCAGATGACACACAAATTTATTAAACTGCAGGAATGTCTTAAAGACATAAATGTCTGGATAAACTCTAGTTTCCTGGTTCTAAATTCTACTGTAAGTTCTAAAGGTTCTTGTACCACAAACCTTAGAAGAAACATGGTTTCTAACCAGATGCTTACTCTGGATGGTATTGATGGGCATTAGAAAGAGAGCATATTTCTCCCATATTGGCTCATTGGCTCCCTGTTAAATCTAGAATAGAACTTAAAATTCTTGTCCTCACATACAAAGTCTTGAATAATCGGGCCCCAACTTATCTGAAAGACCTCATCTTACCAGAGGACACTAAAGACTCCACTTGGGCTGCTACACTGGGCTGTTTTATTTCCCAGGTAACAAAGGGTTTTCAGCACAAGGCAGTAATAAATACACCAATCCACACACATACTCTCTCCTTCTTACCTGTATATGAGTATATCATCTGTGGAGCTGTTGTACTGGATCTGGTACATGCGGACGCCTGGTATGTGGTTCTGTGGAGGCCATCTGATGGTAGCAGAGCTGGACGTCAGGTCTGACACGCTGACCCGATGCTGATCAGAGCGGGCCTGGCCTCCGCTGATATTGGATTTGATGGATGTGGGGATGTCCGAAGGCCCCGGATCAGGATCCAGTTTGGGGTCAAAGTGTGGAGAGGGGTTGACGACCAACTCAACAGGAGCAGTGGCCTCCCCAGCGGCATTGGATGCTATACATGTGAACTTTCCAGAATCCTACAGATCATTGAAAAAGAAAAGATTTATTCAAATGTGTAACCCCAGAAATGATTTTCATATTTATTTTATTTGAATATTCTTTTTTAAATTCAATTACCCAAAATAAGCTGTTTTGGTAAAAGGTGAATAAATATTTGTCCACATCATACAAATTTAAATACACAAACAGAGATTCGTTAGTTTTTTTACACATGAGGATGAATGTGGGTTGTTTGGTGAGAATCTAGAAGCCAACCAGTTTTTATTATTCTGCAGAATTAAGGCATCAGAGCCACTTATGCTGATGTTGCACCGATCCTGCACTTTCACAATAAATCTGTCCCACATTTGCATTCCTTAAAATTAAACTGCTTCTGTACCTTGACGGAGGCCTTGAGGATGTCAAGGGAACCATTCTCATAGCAGATGGTTCTCGATGTGTTTCCAATCAGCTTTCCATCGGGACTGACCCAATGTGTCGAAGGCTCGGGGTCACCGATGGACTTGCATCGCAAGCTGACTTCCTGACCCTCCATCACAAACATCTTGGAAGTGTGGCGTGTGATCATTGGTGGCTCACAAACAAACTCTTCCTGTCAGGGGACACAAACTGTCACTGATACACAAAACCAAACAAACACAAGACGAATATGTGGATCAGTTCATATTTGCTAAGTTCTTAGCTGATTGAAGTCAAATGGAAATATCTTTGTGGCAGTCATAAAATAGCTGGTTGGAGTGTCCAAATACTTTATGCTTCATTTATTACCTCCTTCAGACAGAATACACTGCAGCATCCTTTATGAAAGAGGCTGTCCCATAATTCATAGCACTGTACTATACAAATGTTATTAAAAACAATAAACATACCTGACAAGTGGCAGATAATGTAAATTTTTTTAATGGTATGTAATTTCATGCCACAAACCACTGACATGTTCTGGACAGCCCGTGTTAAACCTGCACGTGAGTTATGAAACTTACACTAAACGTAAGGCTCATAATTCAAAAATGCATCTTATGGTTTTTGGACCCCCGTGGGGAGCCTCTTAGGGGCAAAGCCCGGGATGAATTTTGTAACCCGAGTTTCCCTCTTCGTGTGCAGCGCTCCTCATGGGGCTGCAAGGCCGCAGTCGCTCATGTCCCACGTTTGTCTCTGTGAGTGTTCTGAAACTTTGATTTACCACAAGGGACCAATAAAGTTATTCTGGTTCTGATTCTATGAATGTTCTCAAACTTTGTCCATCATGGAATCATTTCACACCCAATGGGGTGGTGGGGGGAGGACCTGCTAACATCTGCCCTCAGCCCGTTCACGCCCCACCTGCCGGGACCCCCAGTTTGAGAAACACTGATGTGAAGGTTTGCATATAAGAAAGGCCGAGGTGTGTTAAAGATTCACCACAATTCATTTTTCATTAGTTGTGCCCAAAATTGTGCTTTCAAACTTTAGGATCATTATTGTTATTAATATAACTGTGTATATTTTTACATCCAGTTATGTGTTCCTTTTTAAAATTAAATGTTTGTAATTAAATAATATTTTTTGACTGGTGGGTCTCATGTATAAGACCATCATGAGGGGCTGATGTTTAATGGGCATCTTGTAGCTTCATTTGCTGTTGTATTATTAAGGAGTCTATTATAAGTAGGAAACATTTGGACATTTCTGTAGGCATATTTGAGCATTTTTAGAAGAATCTTTTAAATGAGCTTTAATTTCAAAGGTCACCAAGACATAAAAACTGTCTAAAGAATTAAAAGTCCTGAAGATGTTTTTTATTTTATTTTAATACAGATTCAGCTAAATAAGTTAAGAACAGATGGTGCAAGTGAAACATCCAGTGGGTTTAAAGAAAATAAAGCACTTCTAAAAAGAAATGACATCTTTTAATGAAAAAACTAATTTCCTCTGCCTTTGGTAGCACCAGCGTATTCCTGCAGCAGCAGAGTTGCAGAAGGAGTTCAGTTGTTTGCACATTAAGATTAAGAGATCTCTGAGTTTCTCAGCCCTTGCATTATTTAGAACCCACCCACCGGCACCTAAGCCTGTGTAAAGCCAACCAAAACCCTGGTGGAGTATTACTACAAGGCCATAGAGGGCCAGTCAAGGCTTATCGGGGCTTACTCATCATTTCTACTGCTCAGCAAGTCTCCAAACCTTTTTCAGGGTCCTTCTTGGGTCTTGTTACTAGCAGAGATGATTGCTGACCCGATGACCGCTGCGCTGGCGCTTCAAATAAACCACTAGGGCCTTTCAGTCCTGTATTACATTCTGACCCTCGATTGCTCCCGCGAATCTCGGAGTAAAAGACTGTGATTGAACTGGTGTTGCTCCCCAGTGTGAGTGTGTGAAAGTAGGAGAAGTTACAGCGGAGAATGGAAAGTAGCATGAATACTCATTCAGCTGCCTTACAGTACTGGACCAATAAATGATCCCATTTGCCTCAATAAATCCAACCAGTGTCGACTCCTCCTCGTGTTTTATGGGAATTCTGAACCTTCAGTTCGGAAGCAGAAGAGATGGAAAAAGCAGCAGAGCAGCTCACCTGAAGTCAAAGCAGGAATTCCGGTGCTGACTGACTGCAAATGTCTAACCTCTGATGGAAGCTGTGACGGCTTCCTTCTTCTTGCAACGGGAACGAGGCTGAGTATTAATATTCCCATTCAAATTAGTGACATCGCGGCCCCCTTCACGAGGCTAATCCTCTTAAAGTTATCTCAGAGCACTGCTGTCTGGGAGGAACACAACTACTATTGGAGGTGAATCAAAGGCATCCTCTTTAAGATGATACCAATTAATCCTATCTTTACCTTAAAGTGCGCCTCCATTTCTTATATAAAAGAAAGGAAGTGTAGTAGTCTGGCAGTTTCAGGCATCAGTGCTTAGATTTACTCTGCCTGGGTTGGATTTGGCCACTAAAACCTTCTTGTTTAGGTTTATGAAATCACTGTAATTTGGGTTTAAATGTTCCTCTTCAAAACACCAATAACTGACCCCAGAGATGAGAATGGGCTGGACGGCACTCTGCGTGAGACTTTAAACAAGATTATTGTGATGTAAGTAATAGCAGACCTATGGTAAAAAAAAAAGTAGTTTAATGCTCAAAAAGTTAGTTTTTTAATCCTTCTATGTTTTATTTTAGAAGCATAATTCAAGTCATTATTTCTCTTGTTATTGTGAAACATCAAACTCTGTAAATGTGCAATAATTAAATAACAAATCCAGTTTTAGTGGGAATGCTCATACACTCGTTAACAAGTGAAAGCTGATTTTGCTGGAACAGTGATCAGGACTGCAGATACACCATGTGTGCATATATACACATATACTATATGATACACGTTTCTCCATTTAAAGGTGGAAAGCATGCCTGTGTTCTGCAGCCACTGTTGGTGTTAACCTCTTTTATTTGTCTGCAGGTTTTAAAATTGCTTTTGTTCTGCACTGGCTCGCCTTCCTAACACGTCTCCAGGGGGCTCGAGATGAAAAATAGCTTTATTGTCACATTCACTGTAATGTTTATTTAATGTGTATTGTCTCTATTTAACAAAACAATAACAATACATGTACATGGATAAAAGCCAAATGCTGGGATCCATCTGTTTTAGTTTTGGCCTAAATTTTACTCTGTGCTCGATCGCTATGGCTCGATAAAGCATACAGTACACTGGGCTGTTGCTAGGATATGAGCCACAACTTTTCCTCAAACACATAATAATATTCAGTGGTTCTAATGCATTTTTGCAGACCAAACTCCATGACTCCACACTGTCAGCAGAAGGTTCACTCCTCTGTGACACCAACCATCTGCCCTGCTGATACGTCCTTGAGAAAGAATGTGATTATGTGTCCCCTGAGGGCCAAAGTTAAGGCGGCAGAAAATCACATTTGGCTCTGTGGTTTGATGGTTCGAGGAACCCAAAACACTGAATTCTATGATAAACATGTAAAAGAAAAGAAAAAAAGCAGCGTATACACTGCACATTGAATTTCATTTGTACATACCACAGTGCGGTTATTCACAAGGGTTCCAACAAACCTCTCTTATGGTCCAGAAGTATTTGCCAGCCAGGTCTTTAGGTGAGGCGCAGGTCTCCAGGTCGTCCTCTCTGGTCAGCCTGCGGAGCCAGACCAGCTCGCAGTTGCAGTGCAGAGGGTTCCCGCCGAAGCTCAGCACCAGCGCCGTGAGAGGAGAGCCCTTCATCTTGGCGTAGACCGGGATCCGCAGGAACAGCGGGTCCGGAGGTATTTTCTTCAGCTTGTTTGAGGTCATGTCTAGCCTGGTGACACAACACGGATAAAGATCAAATATTTCTATCAGAATTATATTCGTGGCAGTGGAAAAATCCATGCTATGATCCCGATCAGCGGGCTTATCCAGAAGCACATATGGACACGTTTGTGCTGCTTGTACATTTCAAAGACTTGAGCGAAACACAGTGAGAGCCATAAACACAAACAGGAGTGAACTTTCCAAGGAGGGATTCTGGCTAATGTTAACTCCCACCAGCAGGAGGTGCTATTGTATCGGTGTTGTAACAGCCAATAGAAATGATGCAGGTGAGCCAGGAAAGAGGAAGTAGATCTTAGATGCTCAGACAGAAGGACAGGTGTATGGAAAGCATTGCCCGTAATATCACTTTTTAGCACTTCTTCAAGCGGTGTTTCACTCACTCATGTTTACACCTTGGTTTGTTTTTAAAATGAATAAGCAGCTACAGTTTGTTATGTTATGGGTTATGTGCAGCTCATGTTTTTCTCTTCTACATATTTGGGACATGTTTGTGTAATATTCACACCACAACCGAGCATCTGAAAACTGTGTTTTATCTCTTTCACTCTTTTGTTATTTGAAGGGAAACATCGCAATAAAAAAAGAAAAGACTCTTGTGAAGGGTTTCTGTGTCCACGGTGAGCGCAGAACAGAGCGGCCAACCAACATTATACCAAGAGTGAAGCAAGGACTCACCAAAGAACCCAGAACTGCATCTAAAGAACTGCAGGCCTCACCTGCCTCACTTAATTCATGATTCAACAATAAGAGAACGACAATAAGAAATGACCAAAAAGTGTCACATTCACCAAATAACCCCTTGATGACCCCCAAGAATTTGGGAAAATATTCTGTGGACTGATGAGACAAACTTTCTGGAAGGATGGTTGGTGTAAAACACACCATCAAACAGGGTGGTGGTAGTGTGAAGATGCAGGGCTGCTTTGCTGCTTCAGGACCCGGAGGACTCTCTACCAGGAGACTGTCCGGCCATCAGTTCATGTCCTGAAGCTAAAGCACCCTCAGGTCTGGATGCTCCACAGATGCTGGAAAACCCTCCAGTCTATCTGCATTAAAACAATTCTGCAATGACGATTAACCCAAAATTCCTCCACAGTGATGTGAATGACGTCATTTAAAAACTATAATAATTTGTGATTTGAGATATGTAAGTTTTAATTTCAAACGTAAAGAATATAAAGAATACATCAGAGTCATTGGCTGGGTAAGTCTGCACAGATAACGAGCAGAAGTGAGTCACTTATTCAGAATCATACTCATCATATTAGTGCTGAAGAGTGGATAAAGTAGGAGGAGAGGAGATGGTAGTTCATCGATCAGGTGGGTGGACATGTCCAAAGGTGAGACAGGGGGAGGGAAGAGAAAGGCCAACATTAAAGGAGAAGGTGTGTGTGTATGTGTGTGTGGTGGTGGGGGGGCTGCAGCTCTCCTCTTCCATCTTATTAGATTGGAGTTAAAAGAATCAGAAATGTTTCCACACATTTCATTTCTGAAATAAAAAAGTAACATTGATAAAAATGTCTTTTCTCTCTGCAGCTGCAGGAAAGTCCAGCCTTTAAAAAGCAGACTGATTCAGTCATTCTTCACCTGCAGTTCTCTGTGTCATTCTACACAGACTGACAGCATCCATGACTTTAAAGAATATGAACATGTGAGCTGTATTCATGTATTTATAAAAACTCAGTAAAAGGGTCAAAGAAAGTTAATTAGGTTTTGTTAAATGGGGAAAGTGAGAGCTATGATGGAAATGAGGACTGACTCACTGATGAGTAATAGAACAGAAACAGCTGGACATTATTATTATTATTCCATTAATAATAATAATAATCACAGCTGCCAGGCTCCAAGGCCATAAGGCTATAACTGTAAGGTTGAATTTAATTCAAAAACATTTGAATTCCAGAGCCACTGATATAAGATGAGGTGAGCCTGACTGCATCTAGCTGGTGTCTGTGGACCAATCAGCTCCTTTCCCACCTCGGTGGTGACTGTTGGAGGAAGGTGGGCCCACACTGGTGCCCCACCCAGTATCCCATCACATGCAGAGTGACGCAGAACCAATTTACTAGCCTCAATAACATGACTCTTCCTCCACCATGATAAGGTGTCCAGACCCAGGAGAGATCGAGTCTCTGCTGGTGTCTCGAGGCAGTGGCAGGGGAGAAGTCTCAGTCACTGCCTTATCCAGAGGTGAGATAGGGGGATGCAAAGGCCAGACTGCTCCCCACCACCTGCCCAGCACAGTGGTCATTACTGTCACAGGGGTTAGTGGTCACGCCTCACAGCAAGAACCCCGCTGAGGCCGCTTGCATATTCTCCCTGTGCTCGCATCGACACTCTCTGGGTGCTTCAGATTCTTCCCACAGCCCACAGAGCTACATGTGACATTAATTGGTGACTTTAAAGTGGCAGTGGGTGTGAATGCATGGTTAAACATGGCGCAAGAGGTAGAAAATTGCAAACAATTTCTGTCCTTTGCTGCAGGCAGAATCACCTGCTGCATCGACGACAGCTGTAGTCGTCTCACACGTTCCAAACAACATGCATAAAAGCCTCAAGTTAAAGCTTCACTGGACCTGTGACCACATCCCAAAACAAGCAGGCAGAGACCTAACCACACACAAATATTCAGTGGCGCCTTCTTCTATCAGCTATTCATCGTCTCTGAGGGTCGAACAGTAATTTTCCTCAGCAAAACATTGGAGCTGGTAATAATGTAGCAGAGTGAAACATTCAGTGCTGTCAGCAACAAATGCAGGAAAGTGTATTTCCCTCCAGAAAGTCCCCACAGAAATATTCACCCACAACGATGACTTAACAAGAAGTTAATAGCTGCGAGAGCAGGGAGCACGCTGCACTTGACAAATTTCAATTATGTTATTTCATGTGCAGCAACTTTGTGCTGTATTATTTGTGAGTCTGTGTGTAAATATATATGGATGTGAATGCGCACCTGTGCAGCAGCAGACGCTGAGTTACAGCGGCTGAGCCGAGTCTCCGGGGGCAACGATGACTAATTCCACCTTTTTAAAAACACGCATGACGATTTATCCAGCTTCCCTTTAACACATCAATCAGGGACTTAAATGAAAATTGATTTCTGTTAATGAGCTTGAAATGTTAGTTTGTGCCATTTGAGGAAAATTACGTCACACATAATGAGAAAATTTATTTTTCTTTTTTCGACAAACCTTCCAAACTAAACTGGAACGTCTGCAGTGCTGAGTGTCAGACCTCAAACGCTGTTATTGGGGAGGTGTCAGCGGTGATTCGTTGGCTTTTAGACATGTTCGACTGTTTAACTTTTCACAAAAGTGTGAATGCCTTATTTTTAAAGCATGACTATTCATCTACAGTTTGCTTATTTTTCCTTTTACACATCAATCAGAGGTTTAAATGAAAAATTATTACAATTAATCCCATTTTGTGCTGTTAACTAAATTTATTTCCTGTATAATAAGAATATTTATTTATTGGTCAAATATATGATTTCCTGCAGTTTGGACTGAGACTGAGCCAGACTCCACTCACATCTGCATGTGCTGCATATCTGCACCAATCAGATTTGACTCAGTTTGTCTTATGTGTGAATTCAAACATGTAAGCAGGTCCATGAACAGAGAAACGGAGGTCCGCTCTGCAGAGGAGCCTTCTGGGTCATGATTTTAACTCTCCATTCAGTGACGCCTGTAACAATTATCTTTCAGTATTGATATGCCTGAAGGGGAGATGCTGAAGCTGCAGCTGCTCAGATGTGATGTGTGAAGATGTAATACAGTCGTGGTTTTGAGAGCACAGAGCTGCTGAGCAGGAGTTTCCCTCCAAAGTGAGCTGATACTCAGAGGCTAAATTTACATTAAAGGGAGGTTTGAAACTGTAGTTCTACTGGTTACATTGTTTATTTTCATTGTAAACCTCAAAGCAATATAAGATTCCTGCATACATGTGAACTCTGGCAGGAGTGAAATATCTAATAAGCCTTTAATTCTGTGTCCATTCAAATATTTTTGTCACAGGAATATTGGCGGCTTTTAAATAATCGTCCTGCAAACTCATTTAGTTTGAAATACTGTGAAGTTCTTCCACAGTTCTTATAATTCTTGTTTTTTTCTCTAGCATATTTAAGCAGAAATGTTCATATTACAACAGCATACGGGCTCTTTAGCTGCTGCATGTTTCACCAGCTTCACCAGCTGGTTTCTGCCTGTGTCATCAGGGCAGGTCCAGGACGTGCCAGCTGGCTTGGGAAAGCTTTGGAATACCCCAGAAGAGAGTTTATAGGGTGCACAGACTGCTGTCCCAGCATCTGGGACGGACGGACGGACGGACATTTATTTTGATTTCTTTATCATTTCACTGTTAATTCTGCTCCTCGAGTCTCTTGATGTTTAACTTTACTTTTTTTTAATGTTTAATTTGTATTATCATTACTTAGTGAAAGTATCCAGAGACGTACACAGTGAGGATGTAACACTAACAAGCTTGACTGACCTCTGTGGGAGCAGAGCTTATGTAGCTGCTCTGCACCGTATCGGCACTGAAGAGAACAGTGGATGAATTTTTATCTTTAACCTCAGTTACTGCACTTTCAGAAAGACTCTACTGTAATGAAATTTATTCCCCACTGCTGTGTAATCTGCTATTGTAAATTATTAAGAAATGATCAGACAGAAGAGGGTTTTCGGGAAATACAGTTAAATGCTCAGTTGCTATGCCGTATGTCAGGGCGTGATTAAAGTGGGGGTGGGCTCATTTACATTTTGACTGAAGCCAGTTGAGTTTAATAATAGATTAAATGCAGTGTTGAGGCTGTCATGTTAAAAATCAGCCACTGTAATCGTTTTATCTGACCTGAGCAGATAAAAGTCTGCGCCATCAGGCAGAGTGAAGGTGAACTGTCTCTGAAAGCCATCGACTTTCCTCTCCCTCTTCCAGTCAAACCCCTGCAGTGGTGAATGATCCTGACCTGGCCAGCTTGTGCAGGTTGGAGAAGATTCCCTCTGGGACACTCTCTATGAGGTTGTGGTCCAGGCTGAGGGTGTTGACACTGACTAGCAGAGCGATGGTGTCCCAGGGGATCTCCACCAGGTTGTTGTAGCTCAGATCCAAGTCTTCCAAAGTCTCGAGGAAGTCCTGTAAGGAGGACAGAGGCAGGATGTGATCGATGACTTTAACTGCACAATGCGGTGTAATTGGGACAAAAGCTTTGCTTCTAAAGTGCTGTATTTTCCTCTTATCTAAGTGCTAATGTGTAAAAATAAAGAGCACCAATGCAGAAATGCGAAAGCACAAAATTAATAAAAATAAATTGGGTGGGGAATAGAAGAAACATTTTAAAAAGTGCAAAATCTGAAGAAGGAAACCAGAACGGCCAAACAGGAAAAATGAAGAAAAAGCAAATGTACAAAGTGACTTTTTCCAATGAAGGCGTGGAGCTAATCTGTAAAGGAAAATAACTTTGCTACAATAAGAAATTCAGATGAAGAAAAACAAAGATGTGACGAGAGAGCGAGATCTCAATTACCCCGGTCAATGCCGTACCCTCCGAACCACGCTGTTTCCTCTAACTGCCTCTAAATAATTCTCACAATCTGGACATAGATGCAACAGCACCATCCACAACACAAAGACAGAGAAGAAGAGGAAGCTGGACTGAAGGAGAGCAATAACAGCATGTTGATCAGCTAACGTGGTGTCGCTGCTGTAATTGATTCACACAATCAGGACAGCGTTTGAGTGTCACAATGCCTTGATTCACATTACAATAATCTGTGCTTTATTGGTTCTCAACAAAAGGAATCTCATTTCTCGCTGACAAAAGAAACTTTAAGATCCGTGAAGACGAGTTCAAAGAGTTGTGAGAGCAGAAAATGAGTCCTAACTCGCCTCAATTTCACGACTGACCTCTCAACGAAATGACTGATTTCGTCCAAACTGCTGAAAATAGCTGCTTACATCCACTTCACTGGTGGATGAGTGTGTGTTTGAAGTAAATGGCCTCCACAATGATCTCAGGCATGTTCAACATGCTAACAAATCCATTACAAATGAAGACGATATTTGGCTTTCCCATTTAAGGAAAGCTTCTGCAGTCATTTCCGAGTACATATCGTCACACTGGATCTTTATTGGACTCTGTTGGAGTGGCTTTGCGGTGCCCTCAGGTCGCCCACTGCTGGGAACAAACCCTTTTAACTCCTGCCCCCTTTAGTCCTGTAAGAGCCTGTCTCCTGATTGATTTGCTTTGGGATGTAGCTTCAGCGGTAGGCTCGGAGTTTCTACTGGTATTTGAACATAAACCGAAATAATTACTAGAAAGTTTGCCTATATTTATCTGCACATCTGTCATTGGAAAAATCTATACTCGTGTCTACTGACAGAAAATAGGGAAAAAGAGAGCAGGTCAACTTTAATATGATTCTATTATTATTTTTGTATTATTGCACTAAATTTGATTTATCCCACCATAGTTACATGTAAGACATTCAAACATTATAATAAGCTGGCACACTTATACACCTGTCCTGCACCACCCACCAAGGTCTGCTGGAGGCTACTTCCTGTTTAAAGGGAATTCTTCCTTCCCACTGTTGCCAAGTGCTTGCTCATAGGGAGTCACTTGATTGTTGGGGTTTTCTCTGCATTACTGTAAAATCTTACGGATACAAACCTTCCAACGTAAAGCTCCTCGAGGCGACTGCGGCGGGATTTGTTTCTTTATAAATAAAACTGATCAGAATTGAGGTTTCTGCACAAAAAGACAGAAGCAGAACTGATCCATGGAGATAAAAACAGACACAGGCTGTTTGTTGGTTTGATTTTAAAGCTTTTGACTCAGTTGTGAAGTTGCAGTGTGCTGGTTCCTGTCGTCTGCCCCTTTAGCCTTACACAGCAAAACAGAGGACAGGAGCTGGAGTCTCTAATTCAGCTCCAGCACAGTGTTCTGCTGTTGTAGCTTCATCTTAAAGCAAGAAAAATTCTGGTGGCTGAAAAATATTTTGGAGTTTTGAGGCACAAAACTGATTGTGTTTATTATGTACTGATTATTGTTTGCACTGCAAACAAATGGAGAACTCATCAGGTATCAATGTGATCATATTTTTATGCACAGAAGTAAAAACATCTATTATTTTTTGTATTCCCATCTGTTTTCAGTAATGTGAGAAATGACTCCTGGTAAATAAAGTGAAAGACTTGTATTAAACATTTTACTGGAATAAAATCGTTACAATTTTGAGTGAATATGAAAATGTGAGGGAAATGAAAGAGGAGAGAGATCTTCTGATGGTGTGTGAGAGCGGAGGAGGGAGGTTCGGACTAAAGCTCAGAGGGTCCTATCCATTAGCGAGGTCAGAGTTCATGACACTCTAGTTTATCTTCATGAAACTTCTACAGAGCTCTACGAGCCAGTCCTCAGGGAACGTTTCCAGACTTTTAATGAGCAGAGAAAGGACAGTGTCATCGGGATGGGGGACACATTATTCCAGGACCCGGTTATTAAAAAGCTGTCCAGCTGAGCAGAGGAGTCAGGCAGGAAGCAGGGTTGGCTGGCTCTGCTGGACTTTCTAGTTGGAGCCAGAAAAGTTGCATCATTCTCTCGACACTTGACCCTCAGCACCAAAACTGCTGAGCATTAATGACACTGTGATAACTTTCTGCTCACAATCGCTGCAAATGGAAGTCTGCATGTTTGGTTGATGAATCATCCTGAACGTCCAAAGTACTGATTACAATGTGGTGAATTTAAGAGACGTTTGACTTTGTTATGTGAGCTTACCCAGAGGAGCAGAAAAAGAGTATTTTAGACACGTCGAAGGTTTTGCTTCCTTTAGTTGACGGATTTTCATTAATTTGGACTATAGTGCTTTTCTACTCTAACTGAGCCGTCAAAGCGCTTATACAACACATCTGCATTTACCCATTCACACAAGCACTTCCATGTCTAACTAACATTCACACACACACATTCACACTCCAACGATTGCATTGGAGAGCAACTTGGGGTTGAGTGTCTTGCCCAAGGATACTTTGGAACGTAGCCCAGAACAGCCAGGATTTGAACCGCCAACCTTCTGATTGGTAGGTGACCTGCTCGACCTCCTGAGCCACAGTCACCCACAGCCATTTGCATAGCAATTTCTTAATTACACTGTGAAATGGTTTTGCATATTGAAAAGCAGAGCTTAATTTGTAGCACTACAAAGATTATTTAAATTTAAATTTTAACTGAACAGTTTTTGTCCCTGTAGATTTGACCCCATTCTGAACTATAAGTTCTCTTAATGCATCTTAAAGGACACCAGTGCAGGCTTCTAGCCAGCGGTTGATTGGCTGACGTTGCGCCGGACAGAGGATTTCACTAGCTCAGCAGTTAGCATTAGCATGCTAATGCTAACACCCCGCACGAATGCGCCATGCTGAAAGATTTCTCTGGCTAGAAGCCTGCCAGTGTGTCAAAGTTTTTGCGTGAACCTTCTGCTTGGTTTGGTCTTACCGTACGGAGCCTTTAGGGGCACAGTCACCTTTGTGTGGACATTGGAGCTGCAACCATAGTGTGCATGTGCTCGTGCCACCATTTCCAAAAAGCATTGTTTCGTCCATCGACACAGATACGGAGGCTGAAGCGTTTCAGAAAGTTCCAAAAAGTATCGTTTTCACTCCGTTCTCGTATAAACAGGAAGCAGAAGCGGATCCAAACTTTGCCGTTTTCATTTTGAAACCTGTCGTGTAAACGGGACCTCAGAGTTCAGCACTGGGTCTTTGTATTGCTACGATGTAACCTACTGGCTGATTTATACCTGTGCAGGTGTCCTCCATGTGTTAATTACCTTTCAGACGTGTCCCAGTGTTTACATGTGCTGCAGGTCGACAGGAACATAAAATGCTGGGACTTTTTTCCCTCCAGCTCTTTGCTGTGGTCAGGCTTTATTTAAAGGTGAGAATGCATTTGTCCTTTATACAAACATAGGAAGTAGTTGCTCTCTCTTTCTAGTCCCTGTCAGCACTCCAGCTGCAGCATTTTGGATCAGCTGAAGTCTTTTCAGGGAGCTGTTAGGGCAGCCTGATAATAGTGAATTACAATAATCCAGCCTAGAAGTAATGAATGCATGAATTAAGTTTTCAGCATCACGTTTCTAATTTTAGAAATATTGTGCAAATGCTAGAAAGCAGTCCTCCATATTTGTATGATATGTGCATTGAAGGACATATCCTGGTCTGATTGGGGAGGGCCCAGAGACCAGCCTCCTCCAGACTAAAGGAATGATTTTTCCTCTCCACACACCAAAGCTGCTGAAGTGCCACTTTGCCGCTTTGGTCAGCTAATTTGTTGTTGTTATCGTCTTTCCTTTAAAGGATTATTTGAATATACTTGTGAAACTTTTACGGTCATTTTTCAGAGTCATTTTTTACCTGAAAGGCTCCCTCTGATATACTGTGCAGCTGGTTGTTGGCTAGGATGAGGTGCCTCAGGTTCACCAGGCCCTGGAAATGGGAGTCATCCAGCACGGTGAGGCGGTTGGCATCCAGGTGGAGGGCATGGAGGTCCTGGAGATCGGCGAAGGTGTACGGCCTGATCTGGCTGATGGTGTTTCGACTGAGTGTCAGGTGGATCTGGATATGCAGGGAAACACAAGGTCTACGTTAAAGATTAAAGAACATTTATTTTAAAACACTGTTTGTTAATTATGAACTTTTTCTTTCCTTTTAAAACTCAAAGAAGATGCAAAATGATTAACAGCAATGTAATAAGTTCCATGCAGGCAGTCAGGGAGGGTTAACCTTTGAGTCACCACTTAAGACTTTTTAACTTGAGCAGGCTGGACTCAGTTCTGTGGAGATTAAACTTACATTTAACCTGCCACCCTGTTTCATGAATTATACTAGTAATTAATATGCTCGTACAACGGGTCAATGAATGACTTTTATGTTTTATTTATACATAAAACGATCATTACAAGCTCATTGCTGAGGTCAGGAGCTGCAAGCAGCGAAATACCTTTGCTGTGCACATAATATGACTGCGAAGATGTAAAAATATATTCTATTAACACTCAAGAAAAGGTCAGTAAACTCCCACACGTTTGTAAATCTGCTGTGGAAATGAGCCCTGATCACAGGGGACATCTGCGGCGTTCTGTCACGCTCATCACCAAACGATTAAAGCCTCATTTCCCATGTTTCCTTGTGTGAGCAAACATCATGCATGCTGTTGTGGCTCACACTAGAGAGAAAAGTTATTTTTCACACACTAAGGAAGTCTCCAGCTGTGACAAATGTGTCTATTTGGTGGGTAAATATCATGATGTTGGTGTTTTTCTTCTTGTGCTGCATGCAGCGAAGCCTCGTCGCCTCCATTGCTCTGATTACGGTGGGATTAATTAGTGAAATCCATTAAGATATCAGAAATGTCACCTCAGTCAGCACGTTGTGCTGTAAGGGGCAGATGTTCCTAATGTTTCCAGACTTCTCTGTGGAATAAACATGAGATGTTGCCTCATTTCTTTTTATCCCCTCACTTACACATTCAGATTTTTCTTCCGGTGACACCAAAGATTTTTCTTTCTTCTGACTGATGAATGCTTGAATCTACCCCTCCCTCTCCCCCCCTCCCCCCCCCCCCCCCCTCCACCCCACTCACCCC